>ML777629.1:1237048-1251684 GCA_009831015.1 Picea engelmannii | reverse complement strand
ATTGGGCTAGTGAGTCGGGATGCAAAAATGTCAATGTGCCTATCCTTGTAAAATGTAATCACACTCAAATTATTAATAAAATCACATCGCTGCTTACTGAATAATTAGATGAAAAGAGACGGGGGGATAAACTCCACCTAAAAGGGAAAAGGGGGGGCTTAAATCCAAGGGAATATTTTATTAATATTTTCAAAAAGTATAATTTATGGATATTTATTTATTAGAGTTCCAGAGGGATGGGAACGAGTCACCAAGTGGATAAATATAATTTTGAAGGTGAAAAGTGTCCAATTACGACCATGAAAATATATGGTTGAACCTTAGTGTATTTTGGAAAAAAAAGAACTCATTCCTTGTGGGAATTTTCACTCATTTTTCATCACTGGTCGGACTCATTTTTAATTTAGTTGTTATAACTAGTGTCTGAAGAGGAAGATTTGTTTGGTGTGATCCATCTTGAGATCGTGCACGTTACCTCATGTTCTTCTGCATAGATTAATGTTATAGTGTAGAATATCTGCACTAGATTTTTGGAGTGGCATTGCTCAACAATAAGCTGGGGATGTTACTGGTATGAGAGTTGTATTTAGGGATTTTACAGTAGTGGATACATTACAATGTGGTAATGGTACCTATCTAGGAGTCTAGGTACGTGACATATTGGTATCATAGTGGTATCCCATCTAGGAGGCTGGGTACGTGACATATTGGTATCAGAGCTAGGTACGTTACAATTGGTATCGGAGCTCCAGTTTCAAAATTGAGCCTACATGGGATGAGTATCTACTTAAGGAAAAAATCATACCGATAAGTGGCTGAATTTTTAATTACAACGCGACCATGGTGCACATAAAATAAGAATGCGCAAGTGTGTGCACTAAATTTTGACATTGCTAGGTGCGACGCTGGAAACGCACATAAAACAATGGTGCACGGGTGTGCGCACAAAAATTTGGGGCTGCGTGGAGAAAAACTTGTGGTGCATGCATAATATTGATTCACGATGTATATGTTAAATACTGACATCACACATTGGTATGCGTTGAATACCAATGCGCACACATGCTTCAAAAAGAAGAAAGAAAGAGTAAAAGGGTATTTGGGTGAATTCCAAATTACCATAATTTACTGCACAAGACTCAAAATTGCGCAAGGGAGCAGTTAATGGGATTTTTTTGGACAGAGGAGTCCAATCATTCACCCAATTTTTTTGAATTGGGACATTAAAATCATCCAAGAAATCAGAAGAAAGGATTTTGACAAAATGGTGCATAGTTTTCATGAATTTGTTGCATGAATTCGTCTAACAAATCTTATTGCCTACACATTTTGTATAATTAACAATGATTAGATCAAGACAGAATAAATGCAGAGAGTCAAAAGCGTGGAATATGTGCAGAGAAATTAGAACCATGATGATGAATTCAGGGGTTTGTATATCAATATGGGTATTGATAGTACATAATCCAATGAGCATAGAGAAAGAAAGGATGAGCGCATAAACTTGGTAAAAAACATAAAGGGACTGCAAAAAGATGTCCAAATCTATAAAGTTGATAATGAGAGGCTTATGAAAGTGAAGGAGTAGCAAGATGTCTTCACTATCAAGTTGATACAAAGCTTGGACATAATAGGAAAGAAAATAAATAAGGATATAGAGTCAAGCAAGTCAAGAAGTTGCAGGTCTCATGACGAGAGAAGAAAAACAAGAATTGTTGATAGGCATCACCATCACTCACGAAAGAATTCATTTAGGAAAGTGTGTAGTAGCTCAATTCCATATCTTGTCAGAAATCATTAGATAAGGAATAGGGTGGATGAGCTACATGGCGAAATGAATAATATCAAGACTCCTACCTTTGATGGTGAGCACAAGAAGGATGAAGATGTGGAGACCTAACTGTTGGGCATGAGGAAGTACTTCCAAATGCATAATTTATCTACATAAGCAGAAGGGACAATTTCCATCTATAATCTAAAGGGAAAGGCATCAATATGGTGGGATTATTTTGTGCAAGTGCAACACATTGATGAGAAGAAGGTTACTTGGAGTGAGTTTAAAGGGTATTTTCAAAAGGAATACTTAACCAAGTGATACTATGTCAATAAAATGGAGTTCTTTGAACTCAATATTGAGAGTATGACAATATATGAGTATGAAAGAATATTCTTAGAGATGTTGAAATATGTTGCATTCATCAAGGATGAGAGAGTTAAAATTTAGATGTACCTGAGTGGGCTTCCATCATTTATCAATGACAAGATACAATATGATTACCCCAATACATTGGAGGAAACTATAAGGCGAGATAAATGTCTCTATGGTAGAAAAAGGGGAAGATGGACTTTCCAAAAGGATTGGGAAGACATGAAGAAAAACAAGATGGAATAGAGGAAGAAGGGGACTAAGCCACCATTTTCAGAAATACTTCTCAAGGATAGCCATAT
This sequence comes from Picea engelmannii, assembly GCA_009831015.1. Lineage (NCBI taxonomy): Eukaryota > Viridiplantae > Streptophyta > Pinopsida > Pinales > Pinaceae > Picea > Picea engelmannii. Next base: position 1,249,236 of record ML777629.1, on the reverse strand, counting down.
TCCAAGGAGTCCAAAATGACTGAGATAATAGGGAAAAGATCAAGGCAACCACCTATTCAATGTTGGGGTTGTGGGGGAGGCCACATGTACATAGATTGCATGCATAGAGGTGAAAAAGTGAGGAATGTTCATAATGTGCAACAAGTTGTGACAATTGAATACATGGGAAGAAATGTACCAAGGATCTATGTAGCCCTGGATAACAAACAAGTTGATTTTCAGACACACATGATTGAAGTGGAAGGTAATATCAATGACCAACCCATTTTTATTTTAATTTATTTAGGAGATAGTCATATTTATCTAGATCCTAAGATGGTGGAAAGATTCCAATTGCCAAGAATCAAGCTTGAAAAATCTTGGTTGGTGCAATGAGCTACAAGAGAAAAAAGGAAAATTAATGAGATGGCTAGGGCATGTCCAATGGATATGAATGGGATGAATGCAAAATATGATTTGAATATCGTACCTTTGGAATATTATGATTTCCTCATTGGTATGGATTAAGTGGACCAACATCATGTCATTATAGACTATTACAATAAGGAATTTACTTACTTGGATGAGGAAGGAAATTTAAGAATAATTCAAGGCATTCCAAGAGTTGTAACTATCAGAGAAGTTTCAGCCTTAAAATTGAAGAAAAGCTATAGGAAAGGATTTCAAGTATTTTCAATGTGCACATGGAGGAGACACCTAAGGATACTGTACCAAATGTTGAAGACTGCACAATACTAAAATAATTTGAATATGTCTTTAAAGAAATAATGGGGTTGCCACCAAAAAGATATATTGATTCTCTATAAATTTTATGCCTAGAGTAGCCCGCATATCCAAGACTCCTTATAGGATGAGTACACTAGAGCTGAAGGAATTTCATATGCAACTTAGACTATGAGCAAGTATTGAGAAAACATCAATTGTATGCAAAATTGAGCAAGTTCTCATTCCACAAGAGGAAGATTCATTACTTAGGTCATATCATTTCATAGGAAGAGATTGTTGTGGACCCAAAGAAGATAAAATCCATTGAAGGATGACCAACGCCAAGGAATGCCACATAGGTGAGATCCTTCATGGGACTTGCAGGGTACTACAAAATGTTTATTGAAGGATTCTCAAAGATTACACACCCAATTACATCCTTGCAAAAGAAAGGTGTGTGATTTGAATGGACTCTATATTTGTTAAGGAGTTTTCAACACTTGAAGAGTTTGTTGACAAGTGTGCCAATTTTGAGAATTTTTTATTCTAATGAAGACTTTGTGGTGTGCATAGATGCATGCAAGGAAGGGCTTAGTGGATTCCTTAATCAGAATGGGCATGTGGTATGCTATGGATGAAGGAAATTAAAAGAAAATGAAAGGCATTATGCTACTCATGATTTGGAATTGGAAGCCATAGTGCATGCCTTAAAGATGTGGAGGCACTACCTCAAGGAAAAAAATTTGAGTTGAGGACAAACCATAGCAGTCTGAAATATTTGTTTGGACAACCAAGTCTAAATGCCACACAAAGAAGATGGTTGGAATTACTTAGTGAGTATGACTTTGATATCAAGAATATCCAAGGAAAGGAGAATAAGGTGGTTGAAGCACTCAATAGGAGGGTGCATGAGATGCATTCTACGACCATTATCATGTACAAATCATATTTGAGTGACAAAATTTTAGAGGTTTCCAAATCATATCAACGTTATGTGGACATAAAGGTAAATTGCAACAAAAAATAGAAGGTTATGAGGTAAAAGAGGATGGAATCCTCATGTATAAGCACAAAGTTTATGTGCCAAATGATCAGGAGTTGAAAAATATATTATTGTCAAAGATGCATAAAGTTTCTTATGCCGGGCATGTATGTTTTAACCTTGTACAATATTTACTGCAAACATATTTTCCAGTAAAAGAACATAAAAGATACAATGGAAAATACAAACATTACACATAGATTTTTCCCATGGAAACCCAAACCAGGAAAACCAACATATTCTATATTCATTCATAGTGATACATTGTTTACAATACAATATACATATAGGATCTAGCGACATCCAAAACCCTAACTCAATGACCTGGATTAGTCACAACCCTAATTCCTTAATGAAAACTAGAAAACCATCGGCAAAAAACCATGTTCCGAAAAACTGCCCAACAATGGACACGAAAATCGAGGCAACACGAAAAACAAGGAAAAAATGTGAGATGTTTCCTCAGACAAAAACAATTTCCCGGGGGTGCTGCCTCTGCACCCTGCAAGGGGGGTCCTAGCGCCCCCCCCTCAAACTCCCCTGCGCACCCGGCGCAACTAAGACACTACTACTCGTGCAAAAAATATAATACATACCCAACATTCTCCCACTTGTTGTTTTCTTTTCATACAAGGGGTTATAGGGTTACATAGTCAACAATCCAGGGCAACAATGCCCATGGATCCTCTACACCAAGAGAACTTCTCAGTGCTTACATATTTTTTTAATGAATCTGCAACATTCTTCAAAGTGTCCACCTTCATTAGCAATACTTTCTTTTCTTCAACCATGTCTCTCACAAAGTGATATTGAATATCAATATGCTTTGTTTTTGAATGATAAGCCGGGTTCTTCGCTAGAAAAATTGCACTTTGACTATCACAATCTATGCTTACAACTTGCTATACCAACCCAATACCTGAACACAATCTTTGTAACCACACTTCTTCCTTACTTGAATGAGTGGATACCATGTATTCAACTTTTGTAGTTGAAAGTGCCACTACAACCTGTCTTTTGTTCATCCAACTTATTGCTCCTTGAAACAGGTTAAACACATACCCACTTGTAGATATCCTATGATCTAGATCTCCAACCCAGTCTACATATACAAAGACATGTATATCCACCACTCTGTCCAATCCGAGTCTTCCCTGGTAGAACAATCCATAGTTAGAAGTGCCACGCAAATACCTGAAAACCCTTTTTACTATTTTCCAATGCTCCTTCCCTGGTTTTGACATATACCTACTCAAAAATCCCACTGCATGTGCAATTTCCGGTCTAGTAAAAACCATTGCATACATCAAACTACCAATTTCACTCACATATGGAATAGGAGACATGTCCTCATCCTCTTCCTTTGTCTTGGGACACTTATCCACGGATAACTTTACACCAACATTAATAGGAACCTTGACTGGTTTACATTCTTGCATATTAAACCTTTGCAATATTGTCTCAACATATTTTCTCTGATTTAACTAGAGTTTCCTCTTTTTCTGATCTCTTTTAATTTCCATGCCCAAAATGAAATTTGAAGCACCAAGATCCTTCATGTCAAATTTAGAGGACAACTAAGTTTTCACATCCTGGATAATCTCCTTGTTGTTTCCTATCAACAACATATCATCCACATATAAGACCAAATAAATCAAATGATCACCAATTAATTTAAAATACACACAACGATCCTCTTTGCTTCTTGTGAAGCCAAGTCCTAGCATATAAGTATCAAAATTTTGATACCACATCCTTGGTGATTGTTTTAAACCATACAGGGACTTTTTGAGCTTGCATACCAACTCCTTCTTTCCCTTCACAACACATCCTTTTGGCTGCTTCATATGTATTTCTTCTTCTAGATCCCCATGTAGGAATGTTGTCTTCACATCCATGTATTCTACTTCAAAATCAAATGCAACAACAACATATAACATAAATATTATAGAGGTTAAATTGGCAATAGGAGAAAAAATCTCACCAAAATCAATTCCCTCTACCTGGGAATAACCCTTTGCTACTAACCGAGATTTGTATTTCTCCACTTTGCCTTCTACATTAATCTTATTTTTAAATACCCATTTTCTGCCAATGGGATTTCTTCTAGTCGGAAACTCCACTAGATCCCAAGCCTCATTCTTATCCAAGGATGCCATTTCTTCGTCCATGGCCTTTTTCCAAAGATTTCCACCCTCTGAATCCACTTCCTCCATGACGGTTCTAAGATCATCATAAGTAGTAGACAAAGAAAAATTTGAACGAAAATCAGATGGAGTATACCTTTTCGGTAGCCTTCTTTCTCGAACCGATCTCCTCAATACTGGAGTATGAGGATCTTCTTGTTCTGATTCTTGTTCTTCTGTAGAGTCTGATTCATCATCCTTTAAATCGAACTCTATTTTCTTTGGTTCTTCCTTACTTGGTAAGACTTCTTGTTTAACAACATCCTTCATTTATCTAAATACCACATCTCGACCTTAGTTTCTAGGTTCCAAAGCTTATAACCTTTGAGACCATCTTTATATCCAATAAAGATACACTTTTCAACCTTCTTATCTATCTTACTCATGTTTTCCTTTGGAACATAAACATATGCATCACAAAAAAATACCTTAAGATGTGTGAGAGAAGGTTCCCTACTAGTCCATACCTCTTGTGGAGTCTTTTCATCCAACGCTGATGAGGGTGACAATGTAACATGCAATACCCACTACCTCTACCCAAAATTCTTTCCCTAACCCGACACTAGTGAGCATTCACCTTGATTTTTCCATCAATGTCCTGCTCATCCTTTCTGCAACTCCATTATGCTGAGGTGTATATGGAGTAGTATTCTGCCTTGCTATACCACACTTTTTACATAATTCTTCAAATTCATTCCCGCAGAACTCTCCGCCATTATCTGTCCTCAACACCTTAATTCTTTTCTCTGTTTGATTCTCAACAATAGCCTTAAACTCTTTAAACCTATCAAAGACTTCATATTTCTTCCTGAGGAAATATATCCTAGTATTCCTCAAGAATTCATCTATAAATGAGACATAGTACACAAATTTTCCCAATGATGGGACCGACACAAGTCCAAAAACATCACTGTGAAATAGCTATACAATTTCTTCTGCCCTCATTGCACGAGAGGGAAATCTTACCTGATTCTTCTTCCCATATAGACAATGTTCACAAAAATCAAAATCTAGAGAGAAGTTAGACATACCTTCAACCATACCTTTACCGCATAGTAGTTGAAGACCCTTCCCTCTGATATGCCCCACTCTTTGATGCCACAACATAACATTTTCTCTAGAGACTGTAGAATTTCTTTCTTCTTCAACTCCAATATCAGGAACAATGGAACTATTACACCCATTAATAATAGTTCTTCATTTTATCTTATACATAGTTCCAAACCTAACTCCCTTCAACAACACCATTTCTCCTCGAACCATCCTGCAAGTTTCCTTTTCAAATATTGTTTTTACCCCTGCATCTTCCATTTTTCTTATAAAAATCAAAATTATGGCCAAAACTGGGATGTGAAGAACACCAAACAGTGTTCTAATCCTTCCATCTATGAGCCTCAACTTGACTTTTCCTTGTCCTATGATTCTGGTTGTTGAATCACCACCTAAGAAAACATTAACTCCATCATACCTTTCATATTCGTCGAACCACTCCCTATGGGGAGTCATGTAAAAGGGTGCACTAGAGTCAACCAACCATGCCTCATGATATGCATGTGTTCTTGAAGAAGACAAGTACACATCCCTTGCTTCTTCCTTGGAGGTATTTTCTTATGTAGAAGGAGATTCTTCAAATCCCTTATTTTTCTCAACTTTGGATCTACATTACTTCTTGTAGTGCCCTTTTTTTCCACATATCCAACATACCTTTACAAACTTTATGGGAGATTTATATCTACCCTTAGACTTAGATCTCCCACTTGAGAACTTAGATCTATTTCTTTTCTGGGAACATCCTCTTGCAAATAATGTGTCTTTTCTCTTTCCTTCCATATTCTTGCATCTCATCTCCTCCAACAACAAGGATGAGACCACTTCATCAAACTTCAAGGCAGTTGTATTACTACCTATGGCCACAACCAAACTATCCCACGAGTATGGTAAAGAACACAGTAAACTAACACATTTATCTTCATCTGAAATTTTAATCTCAACAGATACTAACTGACTTACCACAATATTGAAATAATTCAAATGCTCTTCCACCGAGTCTCCATCTCTCATCCTCAAATTATACAACTTATTTCTCAGGAATAGTTTATTCATTAGGGACTTAGACTGATACAACTTCCCCAACTTATCCCATAAATCCTTGGCTGTAGATTCCTCTGACATATTCAATAATACTTAATCTGAGAGACAAAGTCGGATTGTGCTCTTTGCCTTTCGATCCAACTTCTTCTAGTCATCTGTTTAAGTTCCTGTAGGTGAAGTACCTGGATCTACTGTGATCTACTGATCTCTGTCAACCAACATATCTTCCATCTTGAGCTTCCACATCTCAAAACTTTTCCCATTAAACTTCTTGATCTCCATTTTCAAATTGCTCACCATTTCTTTTCACCTGAAAAATCAATACCATAGATCTCCCACTGTAACAAGGTTTATCACAGTCTCGAGCCAAACCCTTGACCACAAAGGCATCCCCCTGAAGGCAACAAAGCTCTGATACCAAATGTAGATTTTAACCTTGTACAATATTTACTACAAACAAATTTTCTAGTAAAATAACAAAAGATATACAATGGCAAATACAAACATTACACATAGATTTTTCCCCTGGAAACCCAAACCAGGAAAACCAACATATTCTATATTCATTCATAGTGATACATTGTTTACAATACAATATACATATAGGAGCCAAAAACATCCAAAACCCTAACCCAATGACCTGGATTAGTCAACAACCCTAATTCCTTAACCAGAAATAGAAAACCATCGAAAAAAAACCATGTGCCAAAAAATCGCATAACAATGGACACGAAAATTGAGGCAACAAAAAAAATGAGGCAAAAATGCGACACATTTCCCAAGAAAAAACAATTTTCTCGGGGGAACTACACCCCCCTCAAACTCCCTTTCTCTCCCAGTGCAACGAAGACACTACTACTCGTGAAAATAATATAACACATACCCAACAGGGCACCCATGCTACCAGAAAACAATTGCAGCAGTAAAAAAAAAATACTATTGGCTAGACATGAAAAAGGAGGTTGTTGATTTTATTGCTAGATGCCTTGAATGTCAAAAGGTCAAGGATGAGCACAGACACCCAGCTGGTTTTCTACAACCTTTTCCCATTCCTGAGTGGAAATGGGAAGTTGTAACCATCAATTTCAATAGTAAGCTAATGAGGACTTCTAAGCAACATGATTCTATTATGGTAGTGTTGGACAAGCTTACTAAAGTTTCCCATTTTATTCCAGTGAATTCAACTCACAAGGAAGCCAACATTGCTGATATATACATGAGACAAATTGATAGGCTGCATGGTGTACCTAAGACAATTATGTCTAACAGAGATCCCAAGTTCAAATCAAATTTTTGGAAAGGGTTGTCAAAGGATTTGGGACAAATATGAATTTTAGCACAACCTATCATCTAGAGTCAAATGGGAAAACAAAAAGGGTAAATCAAGTGATAAAATATATGCTAAGAATGTATGTGATGGATAAACCGATGTAGTGGGAAACAAATTTACCTTTGGTTGAGTTTTCTTATAACAATGGGTACTAAGCATCTCTAAAGATGAGTCCATTTGAGGCACTTTATGGCAGAAAGTGAACCACACTAGTGAGTTGGGATAACCCAACAGATTGCACAGTGGTTGGGATAGATTTACTTAGGGAAATGGAAGAGCATATTGTGGAAATAAGGTAGGATTTAAAGGCTACCCAAGACAGGAGTAAAAGTTGTGCAAATAAAGGAAGAACCCACAAAGAGTTTAAAGTGGATGATCATGTGTTCTTGAAAGTAAAAGCAGGACACAATTCCTTGAAGTTGGGAAATTGTTCTAAGCTGGTAGCACGCTATTATGGGACATTTGAAATCCTAGAGAAGATTGGTCCTATCATATATATTCTTACACTACCTGCATCGTTGTGTATTCATAATTTTTTCCATGTATCTTTTCTCAAAAAGTACGTACCTTATGCTAATCATGTCATTGATTGGAATGTGTTTCAGGTGGTACCAAAAGGAGATTTTCAAGTGCTACCGGTTTTCATATTGTATTGGAAAATAAAAAAGCTTCAGAATCGATCCATGGAGCTAGTAAAGGTCCAATGGACCTAGTACGGTCTCAAGGATGCAACTTGGGAGCGTGAGGATGATATGTGGGTAGAGTACCCACATCTTTTTGAAGACATTTGAATTTTTTGTATGTACATGTGTATATAATGCACTGAAGGAAATGCGTAAATAAGGGGAGGGGAATGTAATACCTCTAACCCAAACCCCAATTGTAAATGAAAATGTCAATGTACATATAGAATGGTGAGCCATTGGCAACAAGTTTTGGTTCAATTTTATGTGCATCTAAGTAGTGCACGAGGATTATTTTCCAAAGATATAGTGTGCACATTCGATAGTGTTGCACACACTTGTGTAAGTGTGAGTGGATTGTGCACCAATGGGAGGGTGCACACATTCCATATGTATGTATGTATGTATATGTATTTGAGGCTTAAGTCAAATTATTAATAAAATCACATCACTGCATGCAGACCAATCAGACGAAAAGAGACGGGGGGATAAAATCCACCGAAAAGGGAAAAGGGGGGCTTAAGTCCAAGGGAATATTTTGTTAAAATTTTCGAAAAATATAATTTATGGATATTTATTTATCCTAAGTTCCTAAGGGATGGGAACGAGTCACCAAGTGGCTAAAGCTAATTTTGAAGGTGACAAGTGTCTAGTTATGACCATACAAATATATGGACGAACCCTAGTGTGTTTAGGAAAAAAATTAACTCATTCCTTGGGGAAATTTTCACTCATTTTTCATCACCGGTTGGATCATCTAAACGGGGGGGACAACCATTACTGTATATGCAAGAAAATATTGGAAAGGGGTTTCCATATAGTAACCATATTATTTGTTGTCAAAGAGGTGGGTGGTAATTCCTGTGAGCATTCTATCCATATGAGAGATTTGTTTTCGAAGAGGTGGGTTGTCAGGATTGTGAGAATTCTCTCCAAGTGAGAGATTTGTTGTCAAAGAGGTGATTTTTCAAGCCCATGAGAATTCTCTCTAGGTGAGATATTTGCTAGGAATTGTTCCCTAGTGCACTGGGCATTAGTTATAGGGCTCCTAGAATTCCTTTCTGGCCAATTGTTGAAGCCCTAGAAGGGAAGTGGGGAAGCCGAGGGACTATTGACTAGATTTGGGGCACATTTCCTGGGGTGGGACACGCATGTGAGGAAATTGAGACTATAGACTAGTTGCAACAGTGGGGCACCTTGGACTGAGAAATTATGTTAATTATTAGACCTTAGCCTGGAATTAGGAATCCTTTTTCCCTGGTGGAGTTTAAGCACCAACTTGGGGGTGACCTATTGTTGAAAGTATATGAGTGACAAATTCTATGGATGGGAGGAACATTTGAGCTCTATGTGAAGTTGGTGATTCTTTATAAAAAGATAAGTGTCCTTTATGTGCTTGTGTAATTTACTGTGTGTTTAATTATCTATGTCTAATATGGGTATATTCCCTATATGATGTTTCATATGATCAATTTTTGTTATTGTATATAATTTTGTTTTCACATGTAAAGAACGATGTTGTTATTCATTGTTTGTTGTTGCACATGCAGAGTATGATAGTTATTAAGTGTTCCTGTTAATTTTGTAATAATGATCATGAGTTTCTGAGGCGAGGCTAAAATTTCCTTGCACGCAGGGAAATAATCCGTGCGTGCAATATGTTGGATTCGTCGTGCATGAATGGAAGTAGATCCACGTGCACAAGGAGTACTGAATATGAGTGCAACACTAGAATGGTTGTGAACACAGTAGTAATCATGTGTTCAGAGTGGTTACTCGTACACTAATATTTGTGTGCATTGAATGATTGTGTGTACAGTTGTACTATGTGTTAATTATACTGTTATAACTAGTGTCTGAAGAGGGAAATTTGTGTGGTGCAATAAAACTTGGGATCATGTGCGTTACCTCACGTGCTTCTACATAAATTAACTTTATAGTGTAGAATTTGCGCACTAGATTTTTTGAGTGGCATTGCTCAACAATAAACTGGGGATGATACAAAGTGGTATCAGAGTTGTATTTAGGGAGTTTGTAGTAGTGGAGACGTTAAAATGTGGTAACGGTACCCAACTAGGAGGCTGGGTACGTAACAGATTGGTATCAGAGCTGTATCCCATTTAGGAGGTTGTGTATGTGACAAATTGGTATCAGAGTGAGGTTACATGACATTACTAGGTATCAAGCTTACTTATTAGGGAGTTGAGTATAATTTGGAGACATTATGCTTCATCAACCAAAGAATACAAGGATTACCTAGGCCATTTAAACTAGGCATGCCTTAGTTTCATCCTTAATACTTTGTTGGGTATAACACAAAAATGCATACTCAACCTTGGTATCCCCCTAATCAACTTGAATGACCCATACAATTTCAATGAAAATATCATAATCAAACTCAACTTACCATTGAGACATACTTAGCCATGAAAAAACAAATGAGGACACTATGATCTCCAACTTCATGCAAAATCTGTATGCTACTTTTGTAAAAATGGAAGCCTTTAATGATTAAGAACAACAAGAATAGTTTGGATTTCCTATTGATTTGAAAGAGGGTTTATGGAAATATTTACTCGTTGTTGCAATTGACCAAAAAAGAATCAAAACAATAGAAATTTGTCCCTCTAAAATCTTAAAATAAGCACTAATCAGATTGTTGTTCAAGAGCAACAATTCTTGTCTCTCCCTAAGAAAACCACAACATTTGCTTGGGATTACAAGGATATGAAAGGAATTCATCCAGACAATTTTACAGATTACATTTACATAAAGGATGAATTTTCACCCATTGGGAAACTTCAAAGTAGAATGAACCTTACCTTAAAACACATATTTAAGGGAGAACTATGCGAACTTTTAGATGCATTATTCATTTACCTAATCTTTGATAGTGAATGGGTCTAACCCATTGTTATTGTGCCTAATAAAAATGGAAAATGGAGGGTGTGTGTATATTACAAAGATCTAAACAAAGACATAAGGAAATACCACTTCCCGTTACCTTTCATTAATCAAATACTTGATGTCCTAGCAGGAAAAAGGTACTTTTCATCCATAGATGGATTTAGTGGGTACAACCAAATATAGATCATCCCTAAGGATCAATATAAAGCCAATTTTACTTGTCCTTGGGGAACATTTACCTACAAGGTCCTTTCCTTTTCCCTTTTCAATGCTCCTACAACTTTCCAAAGGGTTGTATTGAGCATATTTTCAAATCTTATCCATGAAACTGTAGAGATCTATATTGATGATTTTACACCTTATGGAAATTCATTCCAGGAATCCTTGACAAATATTGAAAAAGTACTAAGAAGGTGTGAATAAATGAACCTATCACTAAGGCATGAAAAATGAAACATGCTCGTGAGTGAAGGTATTGCTTTAGGTCTCCATATATCTTCCCTAGGGATTGAAGTTGACCAAGACAAGGTAAACATTGTCAAGTACCTTCCTAGACCCCAAAAGCGAAGAGATGTAAGGAGTTTTATGGGAAATGTAGGGTACTACAAGAGGTTTATTAAATACTTTATCAAACTATCCCCCCTTGTTCATATTGTTGTCAAAGGACAATGAGGGAGAACTACAAAAACTTTTAGATGAAAGATTCATTTACCTAATATCTAATAGTGAATGGCTATCACCCTTGTTTATTATTCCTATGAAAAATGGAAAATGGATGGTGTGTGTAGATTATAGAGAACTCAACAAAGCCACAAGAAAAGAAAACTTGCCATTACTTTTCATTGATCAAGTACTAGATGTCCTAGTAGGAAAAAAGTACTTTTCATTCTTGGATGGGTTTAGTGGGTATTTTTGGGGTCCTATAATCATAGGTTACTTGTTTATACAATTATCTATTTGGCATTGGTCTCGTGATGAAGACATTTGGTTTGCTGACCTCGGTTGATTTCACTTCTCCCTTCATCCATTTCGCCCAATCCTTCATCACCCTGCTACATCATTCATCCACCTCTACGCCACTCACTCCCTTGTCCTTTTGTCCCATTGAGTACGTCTTGCCCGCCACTCATCGCTGCATAAACCAAAATTAGGATAAACAAAAAAACGTTAGATTAATAAAATTAGATTAGACTTATTAATAATAAATTAATTTTTAATTAATTAATAGCTAGTTGTTTAAGTTA
>ML777629.1:1173490-1199986 GCA_009831015.1 Picea engelmannii | reverse complement strand
TCATCCCTGCAACCCTATTTTCTAGGTTGTACCAAAGGATAAATGTCATCTCCAATTGGCGAGGTGGTTGACTATGGCTACAACCCATCACATGGTCGTGATTTTCTCTCACAAGAAGAGTTCTTGGAGTGCATGAACCTCCCCCCTATCCACTCCAGTTGGAATCCAAACAATCATTCAGAGGGAGAAGGAGTTAATACTACATGAATGAAGGATGGAATCACTCCAAAGGAGGTTATTTCGAATGGGAAGTATTTGGACATGCATAGGACTAGTAACACCTATCATTTGTACTCTCTTATTTCTAGTTGTCCCTCTCCTGCAAATCTCAAGGCAAGGAATGTTGGTAGGCTGTGAGGCAAAGAAAGGAAAAAAATTACAGAAGATGGTCTCCAAGGTCGAGAGAATAGGAACGATGTTCTTCTGAGGAAAAATACTTCTAATTGCGTTTGTGAAAAAGAGGGTCTGCAAAAATGGTGGTCGACGAGGATATAACGATAGAAGAAATCACCTGCTTGGAGGGTAAACTACTCGTTGGAAGTTTTACCGAGAAAACACCTGGATTCTTGACTCTCCATTCTTGGATTGACCAAGAATAGACTCCCCTGTTGGGATACCTTCCTGAAATCCACATCTTGACAGCTAGTTGGGATTCTTTTCTGTTGAAAGATGAAAAATATTACGTGGTTCTTCTCCAACATAGTTGGTCTTGGGGCCCATTAGGTTTATGTATAAAACCCTGGAAGGTGGATTTTGATCCATCAAGAGAGACGATGTCAGTATTTGAAGTCTAGGAAACCTTTCTAGGTCTTCCCCTAGATTTTTGGACAAGGGAGGCTTTGGAGACTATCAGAAATAAACTAGGTAATTTTGTGGGTCTCAAGCCTAATTGGGTGACAAAACATGATAGACACTGGGCCTAGATACAGATAGAAGTAAATGCATTGGAATTCCTGGTTGGGAACCTTGACATTGTTTATGGGGACTTCACTTGGAATCAGAAAGTGGACTATTGGAAAATTCATTTTCGGTGCCATGAAATTGGTCACCTAAAGTCTAGATTCTTGAAGCCAGCGCCCTGGGGACAACATCCTCAAAAAATATTGAGAAGGAAGTCCATTGTGGGCTATGATCAAACATTGGAGACTCTTTCTTTTGATAGGAAATATGAAGGAGTAGAGTTGGAAATTAGCTCGGAAAAATATTCAATCTTAGCCATGGACAACCTTGCTCTTCAGGAGGATAATTCATGTATGCAACTTTTTAATCCCACTCCTTCTCTTTCTTTGGATACGTTTTCTCCTCTTGGGGTTTCGATGGATTGTTTTCCCTCTACTTCTCCTTCTCCCCCTGTGACTCCTTTGTCCCCCCTTCCCTCTCCCAACCCCTCCCTTCTCCTCCCCCCTCTGGCCCCTCACCCCTTTCGTCAAACATTCTTTCTTCCTCTCACCCATCCCCCCTCCCCTTGTCAATTCGCTCCCCTCTTTTTCCTCTAATCCTGCATGCATCACATCCCCTCCTCCCCTTCTAGTGTTCGACCCTCATATTTTACATGACCCAATTGAGTTTCCCTCGCTCGTGAAGCCCCTATATCCCCTGTTACCCTCTCCTAAAGGGTATACAATTCACTCAAAGGATCATTTAAAAGTATCCAACCCCTCGAAAGATGGCTTGGCCATCGACCCTATCCCAACCTTGTAGGTTGGCAGAATGTCTCATCTATCAAAGGCAAAAGAAAAACCAGTGGTCGAAATCTGAAAAGGCATTCAAGAAACCATTACCAAAGCCCTTAGAGTGGGGAATGCCTTGCATCCCCCCCCAAAAAAAAATGATTTTTATGTCCTTCAATGCAAAAGGGACTGGGGGCCCTTAGAAAAAAATATCCCTCAAAAGGCTGCTCATAAGCCTTAAGCTAGACATCCTTCTCCTTCAGGAGACTGTGTGTTCAGGAGAAGACAAAATTAAAGCTGTTAGACAATGGTTGAAAAATTGGTCTTTTAGTGTAGTTGATGCAGAAGGTTTATCAAGATGACTACTTTCTGGTTGGAGTTCTGATTTCAAGGATTTATCCTCTTCCTCAACCCTCTCCTCCATATCAGTAAAGCTCAAGCACAAAGACTATGGTTTTTATTTTTCTGCTATAAACATTTATGGATCCTATTTTGACAGGGTACAGTTTTGGGAAAATCTAAAATATGCAGGAGTCTTCAAAAACACCCTAATGGTGATAGGGGGAGATTTGAATTCCACCCTATCCTTAAGAGAATTTTGGGGCGTGAATCTGAGAGAGGATAGAAAAAAAGGTTTTTTCCTTTCATTCTTGGAGGCAGAAAGCATGGTTGAACTAGAGCCTATAAAACTCTCTCCTACCTGGAGAAACTTTAGAATGGGGATTGATGTTGTAGCCAAGATACTGAACATCTTCCTTACATATGAAAATCTAATGGAAATGGGACTTATATTTAAGGAAAAATTCGAAGAAGGGGGAAGCTCTTATCTGTTACGAGGAAAATCACTCTATGGCATGGGGTAAAACACAACATATGGAATGACTGCACAAATCAACTCTAATCGCAAGTATGCTATATAAATGAAAATTCTAACAAGACAAGATAAAGAGCCTAACTCATCTAGACGTTTGATGAAGACCACCGTTGAGCACACGACTCAAAGATTTATACCTGCAACTTGTCCTCAACAACCAAGACACACAAGAATATGGTGATAATATATAATGTTATAACATACAATAGCATAATCCATTAACATTCATAACAAATATGCCCATGGAATAATAATTCAAATATTTGCAAGATATCAATTGGACGAGAAAAGAGTATTTCTATTAAAAAATGATCAACATAAGTGTATAAGTGACAAACTTCCATGTCAGCATGTTTCAGAACCAATAAACTAAGTCCCTTCCAGCTAGGCCTCCACCACTTCAATCCTACACCAAAGACAAGCTCATATAAGAGAGATAATGAGGTTCTCCATAAAAGAGGGAAGATCTTGGGCGCTGAAAAATGTATTTAGACTTTAAAGGACAAAGGGATGTAGACTCAATGTGAAGTGAAAATTTCTCCAGAGTATCTTTTCTCTCAAAATTTGAATTCTCTCTTCCTCCACGGTTTGGATATGGCCCAATTTATAGCCTTCAAATGGAACTGAAGGGACAAGGTAGAACGTTTCCAGTATATGGAAGGTCAAACATCACAGATCTCATGACGTGACATGGAAACCTGACGCTATTTTTATTTTTTATCACCAAACTCGTTGCACGTGGTTTGTAGTGGTGCAACCTGCGTATACTCATGTTGTCTAACTAGTAGGGAACATATATGTGGAAAAATATGAATTTTTATCTCTAGAAAGTGAAAAAGGGGACTTCAAGTCTGTATATGGAAATGGAAAGGCCCTCTAAGCAAGTTGCATGGGGTGAGGAAAAACTTTCTATAACATGATCATCATCCAATTTCGATTCTTTGGAGTTCAAAAATGGATTTGCCTCCTACGCCTCTTAAAATCAACTCTATGTGGTTGGATGAGGAGGACCTTAGAAAGTTAGTATCTTCCTCTTGGATATGGCTAAATCATGACTCTTCTGAACCATTTATGGTGCAATTTGAAGCTAACCTGAAGCGCACCAAAGCCATTATTAAAAAGTGGATTCTGGGATGGAAATCCAAAAGGAAAAAGGAGATTCTAGAGATCGAAGGAAAACTTTCTTGGATCCTTTCTAAGATTGATGATGAATCTCTAAACCAACCACAACTAGAGGAACTTAAAAGTTTGGAAAATAAAAGAAATGAATGGTTGAAACAAGAATAGGTTGAGTGGTGCCTAAAAAGTTGAGCACTTTAGCTCCAAGATGGAGATAATAACACAAAGTTCTTTCATCATTACACTAACTATCGAAGAAATGTAAACACCATTTTGGAAATCAAGACAAAAACATAAGTAATGGTTAGCTCTTTTCAAGAAAAAGAGAAATTAGGAGCATGCATTTTTGAAAATATTTTTCAATCTCCTAGGGGATGTCCTATTCAAGAGATATTTGAGTTAGTTACCAAATTCCATCCCGTGTTCTCTGAAGAAATGAACAAGTCCTTATAGGAAGAGGTAACACAATCAGACTTGAAACAAGTCCTCTCCTTTATGTAGAATGGTACAAGTTCGGGCCCGGACGGATTTACCATGGAGTTCTTTAAATCCTTCTATGATTTGTTGAAATACGATATGCTCCTTTTGGCCATAAAATCTCAAAGATAAGGTAAGGTATATTGCCCTTTAAATGAAACTTTTTTGTGTCTCATTCTGAAGAAAAAAACTCTAAAATGTTCGAGGACTATAGACCTATCTCATGTTGTAACATTGTTTATAAAATGATAACTAAAATTATAGCCCGACGGAAAAGACCCTTGCTAAGTGTAATTATTGGAGAAGAAAAAATGGGTTTTCTTCAAAAATGACAAATACATGATGCAGTGGTGATTGCGCAAGAGGTCCTTCACTCTGTAAAAAAGGACAATCTAAAAGAAACCATTTTAAAACTGGACCTATCAAAATCATATGATAAGGTCAATTGGACCTTTTTAAGGATGGTTCTTATACAAATGGGCATGCGAATAAGAATAATGAATTGGATAATGGGATGCATTAAAGCGAGTCCTTCATGGTCTTGATTAAAATATCCCCCTCCATATTTTCATAGCTTCAAGGGGGCTACGATAAGGCTACCCACTCTCCCCCTTCTTATTTCTCCTCATAGTAGAAGCTTTAAGAAAAATAATAAAAGAATCCTGCTCCAATGGTCAATTGCGAGGTATAAGGGTATTGAAATCAAAGAGGGTTTCTCATCTCTTGTTTGTAGACGATGTACTTTGCAGCATTTACGGATCCTTTTCAGATGTGTTAAATCTCAAAAGAATCTTGGATTCATATTGAAAAGAAACGAGGATGATGATCAATCCAGATAAATCTTTCTTGGTTCTTAACAATTTCTCGAAAGAAGAATCAAACTCCTTCATGAACTTAATACGAACACAGATGAAACACCTTGAAGAAGGTTTTAAATATTTTGGATTCTGTTTAAAACCTGATGGGTACAAAAAAATGATTGGTGATGGATTATCCAAAAAGTGGAAGCAAGGATTTCCTCGTGGGTTAATAGAACCTTATCCAGAGGAAGACGCCTAGTACCGCTTAAGTCAGTGTTGTAAAGTATCCTCATCTATTGGAACTCCATATTGGCTATTCCCAAAGGAATTCTGGATAAATTAAGGAGGATGAGTTGTAGATATCTGTGGGAAAGCCATAATTCCATGGGGGGTGTCTACTTGTATATTTGGTCCTCCATTGTTGTGCCAAAAAAACTTGGGGGTTAGGGACTTAAATATATTTGTCCCTTTGCGCATGCACTAGCAAGCCGTAACCTTTGGAACCTCTCACAAGGGAACTCCCTTTGGTTAAGAGTTCTTCACTCAAAATATTTTGCTAATTTATCTATAGTTTAATGGATTCTTCTGTCAGTGAAAACCTCTAAGGGTTATATCATGTGGAAATACTTAGTGTAAGCCTTCCCATTAGTGGGAAATTGGACCATTTGGAAAATTGGTAATTGAATAAATGTAAGACAAGGAGAGCACCCTTAGCTTGGAGCATGGGACCATTTCAAGCTTTCAGAACCTTTATTATAGTTTCTCAAATACCTCAATCTTTTCCACTTACATGATATCTGTTTAGGGGACCCTCAGGTTTGAGGAAGCCTGGGGTGGCGAGATTCAATCTCTTTATTCTTACCACAAGAATTTCACGTAGAATGGGACTACTTTATTTCTAGGTTGTGTGAAAACTTCATCTTGCTGGACAATGAGTCCTCAGACACTCTCTGCTGGTCCTATAACTAGAAGGAAGAGTCCTTCACAACGAAACTTGGATACAAAGCATGGAAGGAAGAAATACTCCAAGTCCAACCAAATGGTGGTGGAAAATGTTGTGGAAAATAAAATCCGCTTTAAGATGAAAAATTTCACTCTCGCTAGGCATGAATAATAAAATTTTGACCTGGGATAATGGTGTGAAAAGGGCTTGGTGCAGCCCTAATCGTTGCAAACTGTGCTTTGGTAAAGAGGAATTGGTTTCTCATATTTTTGTCTTTTGTCCCTATGCAGGCCAGGTTGCAAAGCTAGTCAAAGAAAAATTAAAATCCAGGGCTCAATTGAATAAGGAAAGTCTGGAAGAATGCTATAAGGTTTGGGTCCAGGATAGGGCAATGAAGATTTATTCAAGTCTACCAAGTATCATGATTTCAAGCTTATGGTGGGCCCACAAATCAACAATTTTTAAAGACAAATGGATCCCTTTGGAGGTTACTGCAACTATTACGCTTAACTAAGATGCTAATTTTAAATATTATCCCAAACCCTATAAGCAACATACTCCTATTATTCCCACCTTAGACTATGATATCCCATGGGGATATTTTTATAGGGCCAACCAGGGGCACCATCCTTCGTGCGGGGTTGGATTTGTTTTGTTCATTAACCATAATCATTACATTTACATTAGATATGCCCCATGCCAAGGGTACAATAACAAGGCATAGCTAATTACGATGTAGAACCTTTCGGAGACGAAAAAGAAAAAAGACATTAAAAATATACAGGTTATGGGGGACTCCAAATTGGAAATTGAATGGGCACAAGAAAAACTAGAAATCCAAAATGTTAATCTGGTAAATATACTGCAAGACATCAAGCTGGCCTTTCCATCCTTTGAATGGATTTATTTTCATCATGTTTTGAGAGGACTCAATGTCAAGGTAGATGATCTTTCTAAGGAAGCGTTTCAGTTACAAAGAGGACCCTTTGAATACTATGAGTACTTTTAAGGGGTGGAAATTGAAGCTATGGAGTTCGGCCTTTAGCTGGTGAAAAAAGTAAATGTTGACGTTTTTTCTTTTTGGTTTTGAATTAAGTGACAACGAAGAGATAGTTGTGAATTGTAAAGTTTTGTAAAGAATGAAAAAGTAACAACGAATAGAAGGGAGACAGTTTCTTTTTGAACAAAAAATTCTATTTGAAATAAAAGGCCTACAAAGGTTGAAGAGAAATATTGTAACATGTATATTTCTGCTTATGGAATATTAAATATTTTTTTCAAAAAGAAAAAAACACTATTGACACATATGCAATCAATTCTCTAGAATCAATTTCAAATAGTAAGACTAAACAAGGAACTTCTTCCTTCTAAAATGAAATCATTCCTTCAAACTCGTTTCTTTCCATCTTCAAGATGCAATATCCTTGGAGCAAGGCAAACTAGTAGCCATTAATTACTACAACTCAGCAATCACTTGAATCCATCTTATATATTCTCAACAATCCTTGGGTTTATATCAATAGAATTATTTATGTAATATCATTTCAACCTCAATCTTTCTATTATGCTCATAAACCAACCAATACAAGGATTTGTTCTAAAAGACAATAATAAATTATAAATCCATTGGATTGAAATTCAGGATAAAAAGACAAAAAAAATAGTAAACCAAAACAAAATATGGAGGAAAATTCAAGCATATATTTATAGTTATGGTGATTATCTTCACAAAATATTTGTACATTTCTATACCAACACCCATAATAGATTCTTCATAATAGTAATAATTTCCTTGGCATCTTATGTTCCCTTAGTTTGAGGTTCTTTCAAAAAAATCCAGGTACGCTATCTTCCAAATCCTCTAGAAATGAGTTCAAAATGTCTCCAAAACCTGCATGAATAAATATTTGAATGCACATACAAAGCCACCATACAATTTCATTCACACGACTATTTACATATAAGAGAAGATATCATACAAAAAATAATTCATGATACCAAAATAACCCATCAATTCTCCAATCGGCTTCAAATACCCATACTCCCTAAATCATTCTAAACAAATGTATGAATTGAGAAGGTTGTACAACATCTATTTACATCCACTCACATAGTAATATCATAAAAAAGTTGCAAATGTCCACAATTTTTAAATAGGAAAACAAGTTTCCATCCTTGAAAGAATGTAAATAACACACAATCATATTTGATATTCCCAAGCATTATCGTTGTTGTTGATGGCATAGTGTCTACAAGTTTGATATTGTTGTAACAAACATGCCCTATCTTAGAATCGAGTGTTCCATCTGAAAATAGAGAAATAGAAACAAAAATGAGCATATGTGCCACCTTTAAATTGTAGCAGTCATACAAATCTAGATAATTGTGATTCCATCCCCGCCATGAGTAAATTTCCCATTGAGTGGTTTTCCTTGAAATCGAAACCCTTGAAGAGTGCTCTGGATCATGTCAATACTATCACTTCTCCATCAAATTTAATATCATACATGAGACATTGAGTCCTTCAACATTCACATAGGTCTTGGGCATCGTAAACAACACATTTTATGATGCCATTTAACCATTTTCACTTACTTTTCCCTTTCGTCACTTATATTTCCGCATTTGTCCATTTCTACCCTATATGAGCTTCATGTGACATATGTACATTAAAATGGTTGATTTCCCATGTTGTGGTGATTACTTAGGGTAGATATTGTGGTTTCCTAACTTACTTGTGCATTTCAACAATTTTACTATTGGAGGTGCAATCTATGTGACTACTGGAATAGTAGGCATCTTCCGGTTCCTGTAGTACTACTGGAATAACCATACCAACCTGTTTCCAGGCAATGAAATTTGGGAGAGATTTCTAAGCATACGAGGATGAATATCAAATTTTAAAACATGGGTTTTGTGTAAAATGACTGAAATTAGGTGACTTGAGGGAAAATTTTCAAAACAAGAAACAATTTGGGATATATGGGTGGATATTTAAAATGAATTTTCCAAGAAATCTTGTAAATGCCTGAATTCTTGTAGTTGCGCCTCTTATGGATGGATTTGGGAATACCAACTTTTTTAGGATTAGGTTGTTGTGCTTCTAGTTGTCTTAATCAAGATTTTGTTGGTTGTAGATATATGTATTTGGGATCCGGTCTCAATTTTTTGTAACCATTTCCTTTCTATCAGATGTAATATACATGTATAAATGTAAGGAGGATCAATGTAATTGGGGAGGAGGTGAAAAAGAGGATCATTGTAATACTTGGAGAATTATGAATAAAGAACTTGTTGCAAATCAAAATCTCTCCATTGCAGTGTTTCTTGGAAATGTATGCCAAGGGAGGCAAGGGCCCCTCCCTGTGGTATATGATGCCCAATAATTTCCTTTTTGTTGTGTGAGTTTGTTCAATTTCTGCAGTTTTAGTTATGTGTTATGGTTTCAGAAATTGATTCGAGTATTGTTATGATTCTTTTAATGTGTGATCCAAAATGATGCTTGTAAGCAACAAAATGATGCTTTAACATTAGTAATGACTTTGTGATTATCTGATTATCAGAGATGCATTTCCTTTTCATGCAATTTATGATCATCAATGTTACTATTGAATGACTGCTCATTATTGAAAAAGAGGCGTGAATGCATGTATCAGTTCTAGCTTTGTTGTAACTTGTTTATTAGGCTCATGAGGAATATTGAGATTGTTTTGCATATACTTTGCTGAGCAATTCATAAGTTTATTGATCCGGGTTGACAATTCATGTATCAAATTATTGGCTTATAGTGTGACTAACAATAGGATTATGGGAAATCCATTCAATCTCTTATAAAACCTATTATGATGCTATACTAATGGAAATAGTGTACAATTTTAACAATCAAGTCAAACAAATTGTGTTTCATTCAACGATGTCTTGCTTCAAGTAATAATATCGCTCAATTCTCAAAATAGAGTTTTTCATCTATGGGGATCTATATTCAACAACATTAACTCATCATTTGCACCAATAATATTCCTCCTCAACAATATACACCAATAGCTAAAAAAATCGATGCATGATGGAAATACATTAAAATACTTTCAAACCTAATCATTTTCTATTGCATACTGAAGGTTTGAAATCTAAGATGGTAATGATACAAGCACAATAAATTTATTTCTACATATGTTCCAATGTTGTTCATATATTTAACGATGCCTCCATGTTTAGATCAAAACTTTGAAAAGGACACATGTCATATGCATTCGAAGTAGAATCCATTTGAAGATAGTTGGCAAGTGGAATTCCTTGTTTTCCCTTTTTCTCAGAACTACTCCAATTATCCTTTGTATCAAAACTACGTATATCCCTTTGTGAAAACATGTTATTCCTTTGTACAGGTACACAAAAGTCTTCCCACTTGAATGGGGGTAGGGATGGTGATTAAGTTACAATAACTTGGGCATCCAAATTTTCTCTAATTTATTCCTCCTAAAAAATGTTGAATTTCATGTGCTTATTTTTTATATATTGAATTCTATTCATTAAAGAAACAAATTCCTTGAAAAATATTGCATTGTAGTCCAGATATGCAATGTCACTAATACAAAATCATGTGGGTTTTATTTCTTGCAGGACCATAATCAATGTGGGACTTATCATGTTATGATAGAAACACAAATGAAGCCCTTAGTTGCATGACAAAGGGAAAAAATTCCAATTACATAATTGATGCCACGAAAAAATTGGTGGAGGGTACTTCTATAAGAAAGTTTCACAATCAAAATATTTAATAGTTTATAAAAACAAGATAGAAATTTTCTTATTTTTTAGAAATTCATAAGAATCTTATAGATCAAGACTTTTTTTTTCCATAAAATTTTTAAATATGCATAATAATGTGTTAGGAAACCGAATACTATATATTATTTGGTAATTGCAAATTTAAAATAAAATTCATCTTTATTTATGACACTGAGGTCTCATCCCCATGAAAATAGTTGTTTGCAGAATGCATATGAAGTTATGTGTACATGCAACCACAAATTGGTTTCTCTATTATTTATTTGGATCATAATGTCTTTCTTGATAAATCTTCATATGCAATTATTTGTGAATAACTTGGGAGCCAAGACAAAGCCAAACTTGGAAATAATCAAGAAGATAAGAAAAGTTCTTGACAATGACAATAAAATATATTTCAATGGAGCCAAGATTGTGTATGAATATGGTTATCCATACCTATTCTTTGAGAAATATCTTCATAGCACAAAGGACCTATTGACTATTGTCGGTTTTTCCTTAGTTATACAAGCTTCAATCAATTTCACACTAGGCTAAGAAGGACCTATTTGAATCAATTTGATTTCTTCTTCAATTTATCTTCAAATGAAACAATTCCAGTGAATGGTTATTTCTGTCACTTGAAATACTGAGTATTATGTATAAAAATTGTTAGTTTTAATACTAGTTTGTAGCTATATCTTCATTCAATGTTCCTTGGTAACCTAATACAACATATTGTTCTTGATTTAAGTCCGAGTGGTTGTAGAAGTTCTCTTGTTTCAATTTAGCTTTACCATAACATTAATGATAGCAATAGTGTTGCTTGTGGTGGATGTAGAATTGTTTTTATTTTTATTTTTTTGATTTCCTCGGTGCCAAATTAAACTATATGCTTGATACCTATTTTCATTTTACACATTGTTAGAATAAAAATATGAGTTGGTTTCTTTTCATTTATTTTTTCAATGTGTTGGAGAAATATTAAATAAATTTATGTGAAGATAAGAAATCCATTATAAATTTTTTCATATTTAAGTTTGATGATTCAGAATCAAGAATTTTAGGTTATAACTTACATCATGAATACTTATGTATTCCCCTGCATGCTAAATTGATGTCAAAGAATTTATTGTAGGATAAGTTCATTGAATATGTGATGATATCTTGTCAATGTAAAAAGGTTGAATGATGTAATAAGAAATGTTAACACATGCTTACAGAAATTAGTGTTTCATTCATATTCGATAAATTTTTACTTGAAAATGTAAAGAATTCTTTCAGGTTACCATCTTACCTAGAATTAAAATGTGAAGTGCTTTCTAGATGGTAGCTCTGTCGCTTGGCAGCCTCAATATTGTGGTAGTCCCCTTAATGTTACAATTATTATGATATCCTTACAATTTAATATTTTCGTGGATTTTTTTAAATAACAATAGTATTCAATGATCCAACCATCTAGTTTGTATGGAATTCAGTGTTGGTTGCTCAAACAAGTGTTTCAGACTGCTATGATTTTTCTTCAGCTCAAATTTTCTTCCCATGAGGTAATGCCTCCATAGTTTGAAGGCACGAACTATGGATACCAACTCTAATTCATGGGTGGCATAATTTATTTCATGCTCCTTAAGATTCCTTGAATCATAACATATGGCATTCCAATTTTGTGTAAGGACTCCAAAGATCCCTTCCTTGCATAGATCTATGCATACAAAAAATATCAATTTGGATCCACAACCTTTCAAATATATGCAATGGTCAATAATTCCTTCAAGTGTTATAAACTCTCTTCATATTTGATAGTCCATTAAAAATTAGTTCCCTTTTTTTGTAGTGAAGTGATTGGATGTGAAACCTTGGAGAAACATTCAATGAATCTCTTATAGTATCCAACTAATCCCATAAAGGATCTGAATTATTAAACATTCTTTGGCACTGGTCAACTTTTAATTGCTTCAATGTTTTCAAAGTCCATCAATGTTCCTTCCTCTGAGACAATGTGGCCCAACTAATGTATTTGTCTTTGATAGAAAGTGAATTTTCTCAACTTGGCATATAATTGGTGCTCTCACAACACCTGTAGCTCCATATTCAAATATTACCCATTCTCTTCCTCTATCTTGGAGTAGATAAGAATACCATCCAAGAAGACAATTAAAAATTTGTGCATGTAATATCTAAACACTCCATTCATTAGACAACAAGTGCATTTTTCAATCCAAATGACACCACTACAAAATCATGATGGTCATATATTGTCCTGAATGTTGTCTTACTGGTGTCTTGTTCTTTGATTCTTACCCGATGATAGCTTGATCTCAATTAAATCTTAGGAAATATATTTCCTTCTTTCAGTTGCTTGAAAAGATCATCAATCTGTGGTAGAGGGTACCTGCTATTTACAATAACCTTATTAAGTTATTTGAAGTCAATACACAACCTTAGAGTTCCATCATTTTTCTTCACAAAAAGCACCAGGGCACCCCAATGTGAGACACTTGGACATACGTACCCCTTCTTCAACAATTCTTATAGCAACATTTTCAATTCCTTAAGCTCTGTTGTGCTCATTTTGTAAGGATTTTTGGACATTGGGGAAGCTCCATGCATTAATTCAATAGAGAGATCAATATCTCTCTTTGGTGGTAATCCTAACAATTCCCTAAACACATCTTCATATTCTCTCAATACTAGATAGTCTTTAAGACTTGGATCCTTATGTTTTCTTGGCTCTTCCATATGGGATGCATATATCTGACACCCTTTTCTAAGAATTATTTTTAGCTGCAAAGTTTAAATCTCTCTAACAAATATAGGTCTTGGAATACCTTACATCATCCTTCAATTCCCTTCTTCATCAAGGCATGTGAAAGCCTTGTTGTAACAATCCAAGACATCATTATGCTTTTCTAGCCAATCCATACCAATCATGCAATCATGTGAACCAAGTGGTATAATCAACTATTTCTTAGTGTTGACTCCATTCATGTTCATTGCACAATCTTTAACCATCTCATTGATTCTTTTTTTGGTTCCAATGGCTAGTTGAACCAACCAATACTTTTCATGCTTACATCTCTTCAATTTAAATATTTCAACCATATTAGGATATATATATCTATGACTGGCTCTAGAATCAATCAAAATAGATATGGGTTAATTATCAACCTTACCTTCCACTTCAATCATGTGGGATTGATAGTTTGCTTGTCTTTTGTCAAGGGTTGCATAAATCCTTGGCATGATTCTAGCCATGTCATCCACTGTATCAAATTATTGAATGTTGTGCATAATACTCATACTATCATACTTGTGAGGGAAATCCTTGTACATGTGGTATCCTTCACATCCCCAACACTTTATGGGTTATTGTCTTGGCCTTTTCCCCAAGGAATCTGTCATATTGGGCTCATTTCGTGCTTTCTTCCCTTGCCTATATGACTATGAATTATTATTGAAGAAAGGTGTCTTGAATCATTTCTTCCTCTGATCCATATATATATATATATTCATCCCAAACTCTTTGAAAAGTTGGCCTCAGTTTACAGTTCTCATACAAGAAGGTATGCCACTCATGGCTGTGAATTATTATTGAAGAAAGGTGTCTTGAATCATTTCTTCCTCTGATCCATATATATATATATATATATATATATATATATATATATATATATATATATATATATATTCATCCCAAACTCTTTGAAAAGTTGGCCTCAGTTTACAGTTCTCATACAAGAAGGTATGCCAGTCATAAATATTTATATTTTAACCTTATTATCATTTATGAAGACAACATACCACATAAATTCAAGGAACCTCTCATACTCATCCATTGTCATGCTTCAAAGCTTGAGTTCAAAGAACTCTTTCATCTTATTGTCATAATAATTCCATGACAAGTGTTTCTTCTTAAAATATTTTTTGAACTCCCTCCATGAGATCCTCCTGTCATCAATGTGCTTAACATGCTTGAGATGATCCTACCAGATATATATTTTTCCTTGAAGATGGAAGGTTTCTATTATAGCTTCTACATTTGATGAATAATTATGAAATTGAAAATATTTGCTAATTCCCAACAACTATGCTTATACATATTCATATTTCTTGTGATCACCATCAAAATTAGGAGATTTAATATTCTTGATCTCTCATTGTAAATAATATAGTTTAGACCTCCTCCTTTGTCTTCGGATAGGAGACACACTTAGGCTACTCTCCAACCTTGAATATGCATGTGATATTCTGTTTAAGTGACCTAGTGAGTGATGATGATGTCTACTAACACTCTTTGCTCTCCTAGATCCCTCATGGTCATCCCTCCTATCATGAGATCTCTATGCTTCTACTTGTCTTGTATTGGCTGCTTATTTTGTGCCAAAATATTTATTGACTTATCTCTACAACATATTCAGACTCTGGAACAAATCATCCCGATATCTTATCATCCTTTCACTGTCTTTTCTATAGATACACACTTCTTTTTTCAAGCTCCTCATACCCCTACATCCAATGGATTCAATCTATCCAATTTCCATGCTGACATGTAGAACTATGACCTCCTCCTCATGGATGTAAGACCCTTGGGCATCCTCCATATATCTAGTTCTCATACAAGAACCAAATATTCTTTCTTGTACCTCTAATTATGAAAGAAATGTGCATGCAACAACTATTGTTATAGTTATACAATGTAAAATATTTCATGAATTAGATTATAAATCATCCTTTCAACTAAATTTATGAGGAGTATGGATGCATTCAAATTTGCTTATGATTATTTATATACATTCTCCTCTGGATCATTTTTCCAATGATTGTAATTATGCCTCATTCTGAGCTCTAAGATACAAGTTACAACCTTCTAAAGTTTTCATTTTATACTCATTTGTGTTATGTTTTCACTGTTGCCATTTTTCCGAAAAATCTTTTCTGCCACCTGTAGAAGAAAATCTATCAGGAACTAGATTTTTTTTTATATTGGGCGCATATATAATTTGTTATTGTGAACACACAACAACATTCAGATTCAAAATCTAATGTTCTAGTAAATTTTGGTGTAAATCTAGAATTGACGACTTTGTGCTTTTACACTTTCTACAGATTTAGAAATTTTAACCAAAATCGAGAAAAATTGCCTCAAGACAAAGTTGTCTTGATTGATGTGTAGGTAAAATGTCAAATATTCTTTTTCCCAAATTTTTGATTTGGGGTCTCTTTTCCTCCTCTGAATATTTCAAAAATCCCTGAAATGAACCCATAAATGGTGCATTTTTTCCTATTTGAATATCCCCACACCAACCCATTTTGAATTTCGCCAAGAGCCTAAATGGGTATCTCCATGCCTACTTTTTGAGCCCCCTATAAAATTTTCATTTTCATCTAGGCTTCGGTTATAGAGCATGACCTAGTTCTTCAAAAGTTACTAATTCACGCTTTTCATAACAATTAAGTAAATAAGCTAGTGGCTCTCACTGTAATTATTGTGCTTTGCAACTGCTGAAACACACCTAAAATTTCATCAGATTATGAGTTGAAATTCTCTTGTTATGTCCACATGTTATCCCATGATTCGACCATGTCATCATCCTCCTTTCCTTTATCGACGATCAACTTATTTTCCTTTGCATCGGTAATCGACGATTTTCCTTAGAAAACCAATTTTGTCCATGAATTTCATCAAACCCCAATCATTAGCGATCAACGATTTCCTTTGCATCAGTGATCGCCGATTTTCCTTGGCAAACCAATTTTTTTCATGAATTTCGTCGAACCCTGGTTATCGATGATCACCGATTTATTTTACATTGGCGATCGACGATTTTTATTTGATGAAACAAACTTGTTGACGAATTTCACCGAACCTCAGTCATCGATGATCAACGATTTCCTTCACATCAACGATTGACAATTTTCTTTGGCGAACCAAATTTTCTCATGAATTTCGCCAAACCCTTATCAGTTCATCGACATCCTCATTTTCAAACCCCAAATTGGCAATGTGTATTATAAATGTGATGTATGGTCAAGGGGCAAGAGATATAATATGTAAATGATGTAAATTGATTATAATAAATAAAATGTATCACCAATGGAAGATGGACACATATAGATATTTTGGGGCTTAGTTTCCACAAGAGAGGGAAGGGGTCCAAGGGGGAGAGTTTATCCATGTTTATTAAACCCAAAACATTTCTTTATAAATTATCTTTACTATGAACCTTCCATTTTCTAATTAAATGTTTCCAAATCCAATCATTGAATTCATGTAAGAGGGTGGGTATTGTTATAGCCCTATATTTCATAGTATCACTTGGTGATAGAAATTTTCTTCCTTCAGTCATTTTACATTGTAAATAATATTTTGTTCTGCAAATGATTTCCAAAAAGAAAAAAAAGAAGAAAAAGATAAAAAAATAGTAAAAAATGAAAAGAGGGCATAAAAGAAAATAAAAGAAAAGAAAATATAGAAAAAGAGAAAAAAACAAAAGAAACCCCATCAAAAGAAAACAAATTTGAATCATACTTTCTAATCATGATCAAACATTTTAAATTTGGTGTTGATAGGTTAGAGAACAAATTTGGTCAAACTGTCTAAGCTTGGCCAAAGTAGGCAGGTTAGAGGAATAATTAATCCAAGAGTCTAAGTTGGATTAATGTGTTAGATTCCTAGGTTAGGAGATAGGTTAGGTGATTTTTTGTCTTGAATAAAATTGAAAGGGGTGGGCACTCCCAAATACACCCTTAGTTGATTAAATTTGGTTATTTTAGCATAGGGAAATAAGATTATAATGTAATGTGTTAAAAAATTCAAGCTTTATACTTATGACACATTTTTTTATTCTAAGTTTGGGAGTGTACAAGACGTTTTGTATTGTAGTGCTTAATCTCTGCACATATCTCCATCGGTGACATCCACCTTTCCCTGATCAACGGTCCTCATCCATTACCCCCCCCCCTGGAACTATCTACCTTTAACGACGAAGGGGGGGGGGGNCCCCCCCTATGAAATATTCCAAACCAAAACCCGATACCACTCACCTCTCCCCGCCACAACAATGCTATCGCGACCTACCATGTATCCTGCTCCACATACCTGTTATCCAATTAAAGTGTTCCCCATGACTATTAACCGTCTCATAACAACCCCATGCCATAATGAGATCCACTGCACATATTAAAACCCCGTTTTCACCCAGTCACACCGTTTGATGAGAAAGAAAACGTGAAGACCATGCTAAGCTAAGCTGTCGAGCTAATCTCCACCATCTCTCACTATCGACAAGCGAATCCTTTCTCTGGGTAATAAAACTTCGTCATCTCTTACTGTTAATTCTGTGAATTATGGCCCCCAAGGTTAAACCTACTAACACATCCAAGAACCTAATGATTCCCCCTACCATCGACCCAGACCACATCCCTCTGGAAGATAGGGATTACAAAGTCATTGAGCCAAGGTGCAAATTTGACTTCTTTGAATTGATTTCTTGGCTGAAAGACATTTTTCTCGACCAAAATGATGAAATTATACTTTGGGAGTCCAATTTTCCTCTGTATATGTTTCCTCAGACTCACCACTTCCCTGGATTTTCCCTCAGAAGTCAATCCAGTTACTTGCCTGGACAAAGAGACATTTCCTCCTCCTCGGGTGAAACATTGTTCACAGTTACCTTCGAATCCATTGACCAGATGTTGTAGATCCCTAGAAATGACTCAACCATCCTGTTCTCTATTGAATCCCTAAATGACTTATACCAGAAGCTAGATTTTCCCAAAGATCCCAGATCTTTAAGATCTTCCTCACTGAAGATTCCTAATTGCCCAAGAAGAATCCACCTTAATCATCCTCTATTTTCAGTCAAATCCAACCAAATCATATCCATGCTTTCTTACCTGTTAGGTTATTACTCAGATGAATGGGTAGATGAGCCTATTTTAGGTTTTCTATCCATATTTTCTATAGAAGAAAAAGTTTCCATTAAGTTCAATTTCAATCAATTTATGGTTGATAGTATTCATGATCAGTTATTCAAATTTCCAACCGAAGGGATGTTTAGATACTCTTCAGTTATGGTCTACATGTTTTTATTTTACCAATCAGATAGGTTTCCCTCTACACTTCAGAAGTTAAACAAGGAAGGAAGCCCACAGTCAGTCACATCATGGACCTCATTGGTGAGGAAAATTTCAATAGAGTACAACTTTAAGGACTTCATAGATCAATTCATTCATCGAGTTGTTTGTATGTTGAAAAAAAACATAGAGCCAAGGGTTAGTGAAGAAATTCAGAAGGTATTACACCTATCTGATCAAGGAAAGATAGGGGATTGATATTTATACCAAAATTATACAAATATAAGGGTTAATGGGTGTGAGTTGCCTCCTTACAAATTGCCCAAATACCTACTAGTGAGGATTTTTGCACTAGAGTATATAAGGAAAATGGTAAATTTAGATGATATTCACTTTGTTGCGGAAAAGAAGAAATCCCAATTGAAAATCAAAAATTAGGTTGGACCTTTCATATGCAACAAGAGATTAGCAGGAGAAGATGTAGACAATCTTTTGAAACAAAAGAGTTTTTCTCTGAGTTTCACTTGGGCATATGACCCTTTTGGTATCATTTATGAACTTGGAACCAAACAAAAGAGCACTCCTTATATAAACACACATAGGCCATAGGTGGAAAGATACGTGGACCAGGAAGAGTGGCAATAAAATACATTGCAAGAACCAGAGGAGAAACCTATCTAGTTCTCATACAAGAACCAAATATTCTTTCTTGTGCCTCTAATTATGCAAGAAATGTGCATGCAACAATTGTTGTTATAGTTATACAACGTAAAATATTTCATAAATTAGATTACAAGTCATCCTTTCAACTAAATTTATGAGGAGTATGGATGAATTCAAATTTGATTATGATTATTTATATACATTCTCCTCTGGATCATATTTCCAATGATTGTACTTATGCCTCATTCTGAGATCTAAGCTACAAGTTACAACCTTCTAAAGTTTTTCATTTTCTACTCATTTGTGTTATGTTTTCACTATTGCCATTTTTATGAAAAACCTTTTATGCCACCCATAGAAAAATCCGCCAGGAAATATAATTGTTTTTATATTGTTCACATATATAATTTATTATTGTGAACACACAACAAATTTCATATTCAAAATCTAATGTTCTAGTAAATTTTGGTGTAAATCTAGTATTGACAACTTTGTGCTTTTACATTTTCTCCATAGAAATTTTAGCCAAAATTGAGCAAAATTGCCTCAAGAAAAAGTTGTCTTGATTGATGTGTAGGTAAAATGTCAAATATTCTTTTTCCCAAATTTTTGATTTGGGGTCTCTTTTCCTCCTCTGAATATTTCAAAAATCCCTGAAATGAACCCATAAATGGTGCATTTTTTCCTATTTGAATATCCCCACACCAACCCATTTTGAATTTCGCCAAGAGCCTAAATGGGTATCTCCATGCCTACTTTTTGAGCCCCCTATAAAATTTTCATTTTCATCTAGGCTTCGGTTATAGAGCATGACCTAGTTCTTCAAAAGTTACTAATTCACGCTTTTCATAACAATTAAGTAAATAAGCTAGTGGCTCTCACTGTAATTATTGTGCTTTGCCACTGCTGAAAAACACCTAAAATTTCATCAGATTATGAGTTGAAATTCTCTTGTTATGTCCACATGTTATCCCATGATTCGACCATGTCATCATCCTCCTTTCCTTTATCGATGATCAACTTATTTTCCTTTGCATCGGTAATCGACGATTTTCCTTAGAAAACCAATTTTGTCCATGAATTTCATCAAACCCCAATCATTAGCGATCAACGATTTCCTTTGCATCAGTGATCGGCAATTTTCCTTGGCAAACCAATTTTTTTCACGAATTTCGTCGAACCTCGATTATCGGTGATCAACGATTTCTTTTACATTGGCGATCGATGATTTTTATTTGATGAACCAAACTTGTTCATGAATTTCAATGAACCTCATTCATCGATGATCAACGATTTCATTCACATCGACGGTTGACAATTTTCTTTGGTGAACCAAATTTTCTCATGAATTTCGCCAAACCCTTATCGCTTCATCAACATCCCCGTTTTCAAACCCCAAATTTGCAATGTGTATTGTAAATGTGATGTATGGTCGAGGGGAAAGATATATAATATGTAAATGATGTAAATTGATTATAATAAATAAAATGTATCACCAATGGAAGATGGACACAAGTAGATATTTCGGGGCTTAGTTTCCACAAGAGAGGGAAGGGTTCCAAGGGGGAGAGTTTACCCATGTTTATTAAACCCAAAACATTTATTTCTAAATTATCTTTACTATGAACCTTCCATTTTCTAATTAAGTGTTTCCAAATCCAATCATTGAATTCATGTAAGAAGGTGGGTATTGCTATAGACCTATATTTCATAGTATCACTTGGTGATAGAAATTTTCTTCCTCTGATCATTTTACATTGTAAATAATATTTATTCTGCAAATGATTTCCAAAAAGAAAAAAAAAGAGATAAAAAATAGTAAAAAATGAAAAGAGGGTATAAAAGAAAAGAAAAGAAAAGAAAAGAAAAGAAAAAAGAGAAAAAGAGAAAAAAAAAACCCCATCAAAAGAAAATAAGTTTGAATCATACTCTCTAATCATGATCGAACATTTTAAATTTGTTGTTGATATGTTATAGAACAAATTTGTTCAAATTGTCTAATCTTGGACAAAGTAGGTAGGTTAGAGGAATAATTAATGCAAGAGTCTAAGTTGGATTAATGTGTTGGATTCCCAGGTTAGGATATAGGCTAGGTGATTTTCTTTCTCGAAGAAAATTGAAAGGGGTGGGCACTCCAAAATACACCCTTAGTTGATTAAATTTGGTTATTTTAGCATAGGGAAATAAAATTATAATGTAAAGTGTTAAAGAATGGAAGATTTATGCTTATGGTACACGTTTTTATCCTAAGTTTGGGAGTGGACAAGACGTTTTGTCTTGTAGTGCTTAATATCTGCACATATCTCTATCGACGACATCCACCTTTCCCTGATCAACGGTCCTCAGCTTTTTTCTCTCCCCTGACCTATATACCTTTAACGGTGGAGGGGGGGGGGTCTGAAAACTGGGTTTCCCCATGTCAATCCCACATAACGTGGTGCGTCCTCAGCATTTTGGACCCCCNCCCTCCTATTTCCGCTTACCGTCGACATCCCCCTCTGAAATATTTCAAACCAAAACCCGATACCACTCACCTCTCCCCACCACCATAATCCTATCACGACATGCCATTTGTCCTACTCCACATACCCGTTAGCCAATTAAAGTGTTCCCAATGATCATTAATCATTCCGTAACAAACCCGCACCGTAACAGGTATCCACTTCACATATTAAAACCCCATTTTCAACCAGTCACACCATTTTCCGAGAAAGACAACGTGAATACCACGCCAAGCTAAGTTGTCGAGCTAACTGCGACCATCTATCATTGTCAACAAGCAAATCATTTCTCTGGATAATACAAATTTTTCATCTCTTACTACTAATTCTGTCAATTATGCCCCCCAAGGTTAAACCTACCGACACATCCGAGAACCCAATGTTTCCCCCTCTCATCGACCTGAAACACATCCTTTTGGCAGATAGGGATTACAAAG
The DNA here is from genome assembly GCA_009831015.1 of Picea engelmannii. NCBI lineage: Eukaryota > Viridiplantae > Streptophyta > Pinopsida > Pinales > Pinaceae > Picea > Picea engelmannii. Next base: position 1,177,659 of record ML777629.1, on the reverse strand, counting down.
TCACTGAGCCAAGATGCGAATTTGACTTATTTGAATTTCACTCCTGGTTGAAAGACATTTTTCTCGACCATAGTGATGAAATTGGACTCTGGCAGTCCAATTTTCCTCTGTATATGTTTCCTCAGACTCACCACTTCCCTGGATTTTCCCTCATATTCCAAGCCAGTTACTTATCTGTCCAAAGAGCCATTGCCTCCTCCTCCAGTAAAAAACTGTTCACAGTTACCTCTGAAGCCATCGACCAGATGTTGAAGATACCTAGAAATTACTCAACCATCTCGTTCTCTATTGAAGCCCTAAATGACTTATGCGAGAAGCTAAATTTTCCCCAAAGAGCCCAGATCTTTGAGATATTCCTCCCCGAAGATGCCCAATTTCCCAAGAAGAATCCACCTTACTCATCCTCCATTTTCACAGTCAAAGAAAACCAGATCATATCCATGCTTTCTTACCTGTTAGGTTATTTCTTAGATGAATGGGTAGATGAGCCTATTTTAGGTTTTCTATCCATATTTTCTACAGAAGAAAGAGTTTCCATTAAGTTCAATTTCAGTCAATTTCTGGTTGATAGTATTCATGATCAATTATTCAAATTTCCAACCAAAGGGATGTTCAGATACTCTTTAGTTCTGGTCTACATGTTTTTATTTTACCAATCAGATAGGTTTCCCTCTACACTTCAGAAGTTAAACAATGAAGGAAGCCCACAATTAGTTACATCATGAACTTCATTGGTGAGGAAAAATTCAACAGAGTACATCTTTAAGGACTTCATATATCAATTCATTCATTGAGTTGTTTGTATGTTGAACAACAATATAGAGCCAAGAGTCAGTGAAAACATTCAGAAGGTCTTACACCTATGTGATCAAGAAAGACAGGGGATTGGTATTTATAAAAAAATTATACATAGATAAGGGTTTATGGGTGTGAGCTGCCTCCTTACAAATTGCCCAAATTCCTACCAGTGAGGATATTTTCACTAGAGTATATATGGAAAAATGGTAAATTCATATGAGATTCACTTTGTTGCAGCAAAGAAGAAATCCCAAATCAGAATCAAAACTCAGGTTGGACCTTTCATATGCAACAACAGATCAACAGGAGAAGATGCAGACAATCTTTTGAAACAAATGAGTTTTCCTCTGAGTTTCACTTGGGCATATGACCCATTTGGTATCATTTATGAACTCAAAACCAAACAAAAGAGCACTCCTTATATACACACACAGAGGCCAGAGGTGGAAAGATACGTGAACCGAGAAGAGTGGTAGGAAAACACATTGCAAGAACCAAAGGAGCATCCTATCTAGTTCTCATACAAGAACCAAATATTCTTTCTTGTACCTCTAATTATGAAAGAAATGTGCATGAAACAACTGTTGTTATAGTTATACAACATAAAATATTTCATAAATTAGATTACAAGTCATCCTTTCAACTAAATTTATGAGGATTATGGATGCATTCAAATTTGATTATGATTATTTACATTCATTCTCCTCTTGATCATATTTCCAATGATTGTACTTATGCCTCATTCTGAGCTCTAAGATACAAGTTACAACCTTCTAAAGTTTTCATTTTCTACTCATTTGTGTTATGTTTTCACTATTGACATTTTTCTTAAAAACCTTTTCTGCCACCCGTAGAAGAAAATCCGCCAGGAACTAGAATTGTTTTTATATTGGGCGCATATATAATTTATTATTGTGAACACACAATAACTTTCAGATTCAAAATCTAATGTTCTAGTAAATTTTGGTGTAAATCTAGAATTGACGAGTTTGTGCTTTTACACTTTCTACAGACTTAGAAATTTTAGCCAAAATCAAGAAAAATTGCCTCAAGACAAAGTTGTTTTGATTTATGTGTAGGTAAAATGTCAAATAATTTTTTTTTCCCAATTTTTTGATTCAGGGTCTCTTTCCCTCCTCTGAATATTCAAAATCCCTTAAACGAACCCATAAATAGTGCATTTTTTCCTATTTGAATATCCCCACACCAACACATTTTGAATTTCGCCAAGAGCCTAAATGGGTATCTCCATGCCTACGTTTTGAGCTCCCTATAAAATTTTCATTTTCATATGGTCTTTGGTTACAGAGCATGACCTAGTTCTTCAAAAGTTACTAATTCACACTTTTCAAAAAAATTAAGAAAAATAAGCTAGTGACTCTCACTGGAATTCTCGTCCTTTGTCACTGTTGAAACACACCTAAAATTTCATCCGATTATGAGTTGAAATTCTCTTGTTATGTCCACATGTCATCCCATGATTCGACCATGTTATCATCCTCCTTTCCTTTATCGACGATCAACTTATTTTCCTTTAAATTGGTGATCGACGATTTTCCTTAGCAAACCAATTTTGTCCATGAATTTAATCAAACCCCAATCATTAGCGATCAACGATTTCCTTTGTATCAGTGATCGACCATTTTCCTTGGAAAACTAATTTTTTTCACGAATTTCTCCAAACCCCGATTATCGGTGATCGACGCTTTCTTTTATTTGGCAAACCAAATTTTCTCATGAATTTCACCAAACCCTTATCTCTCCATCGACATCCTCGTTTTCAAACCCCAAATTGGCAATGTGTATTGTAAATGTGATGTATGGTTGAGGGGCAAGAGATATAATATGTAAATGATGTAAATTGAATATAATAAATAAAATGTATCACCAATGGAAGATGGACACAAATAGATATTTTAGGGCTTAGTTTCTACAAGAGAGGGAAGGGGTCCAAGGGGGAGAGTTTACCCATGTTTATTAAACCCAAAACATTTCTTTATAAATTATCTTTAGTATGAACCTTTCATTTTCTAATTAAGTTTTTCCAAATCCAATCATTGAATTCATGTAAGAGTGTGGGTATAAAAAGTCACATCCCACAGTTATTTAGAGCATGGGGGTTGAGTACAATCATCTTGAGGAAGAGTGAAATTCAAGAAAGCAAGATAAAGTGAAACAATTTGTATGGGTAGAGGGGGAAAAATTAGACATTCACGTTTTTTCATGCAAACCAATTTTTACATGAATTTTTATGGACAACAAGAGAGTTTGGAGTGCTAAATAGTGAAGGAAACCATAGTGGGAATGTTTGGTATCTATTTGGATTTATAATTCCATGGAAAAAGAGACTGGGAGCATGTGAACAACATTTTATTTGAACATTGTCAAGAGAAGAAAGCATTTTGTTGTTGTGTGGCTTCCCATGGCAAGTGTATAATTCCTGAGGTCCCAACAGAGAGATGTATTCTCCAACCTATTGGAAGCCTTGGATAGGAGTGGGAAGGCCTAAGGGAATATGAGAAGAGAAAGGGATTCCCATTCCTTGAGTTTTTCAAGGTGTGGGGAAGAGATATAGTGGACTAAAATTAACCGTGGGAACTTGACTATTGACAAGGGGACATTAGTCAGCCTCAGGGGCCATCGTCTGTTGTGGATTCATAGTCCCAATTCAAGGGTGCCTTTTTGTTGAGAAATTGAACAACAAGTATATGATTGGGAGGAATGTCCATCCTCTGCACCGGGTTGCATATTTCATAAGACAAGTGTTCTATCTGTTGTGTTTATTTATGTTAATTGCTAATATAGATGTTGTGCATTTTACTCTGAGATGTTTTAGGTTATTGTCGCATGTTGTGAGTAGATTGAAGTAAGAAAATATATAGTTATGTTGTTGGATGTGTGTATTTGTAGCTATGCACATATAAAATATTTCATTTAATTTTTTTTTATTTTCATGAACAAGTGCATGATCTAGAATGTCATGTTGTGTGTGTTATTTCTACATTTAAATGTATCTTCTAGTCAATTTTAGTATCAATAGTAATGGGATTTCGACACAAATCTTGAATCACCGCGTCCACTGGGAATAGTTTATATTCGCGGTACAAGGCTTGTTTGCATGCGAGGTTTGTCTCAGTGAGGACTTAGAATTGGTATCAAAAATTTCATTGGGTCATTTTAGCAGTAGCGTGACCTAGCTTAGGGATGGGTGCATTACAGATTGGTATTAGATATTTTGGTTCAACACCATACTTGTATGGGTCAAATATCAACATGAAGTTGGTAATCCATCATATCAACATTTGAGTTGTGTCAAATTTGGGGAAACAGTAAAATCTAAGTGAAATCCCCAAATTTATAAGCAAATTCAC
>ML777629.1:1147328-1173440 GCA_009831015.1 Picea engelmannii | reverse complement strand
CATACTTGTATGGGTCAAATATCAACATGAAGTTGGTAATCCATCATATCAACATTTGAGTTGTGTCAAATTTGGGGAAACAGTAAAATCTAAGTGAAATCCCCAAATTTATAAGCAAATTCACGTCAAAAGTGCACTCAAAACGGTTTTTATGGAGGGGTCATTTCAAATTTGAAGAAACTAAATTGGATTAGATAGGTGAGTCAAGTATTTTCATGATGGTCGCGATGGTCATGAGATGAAAATATGGAAAATTAGTTAAGTGGAGAAAGGACTTGCATGCACTAAATATTGGTGTTGCATAGTGTGGAACTTGTGATGTGCATGAAAGATTGGTGCATGGTATTTGCATTGAATATTGGCACCAGACGGTGCAGATATTTTGGTGTGCGTGGAATATTGGTGCACAATATGCGTATTGAATATTGGCACTATGTAGCGTGGAACTTGTGATGCACACGAGATATTGACATGTTGTACAAAAGTTGTGCGCACTAGATATTGGTGCACAATACGAAAGTTGTGCACGTTGGATATTGGTGCATGGTATAAAAATTTTGTGCATTGGATATTGGTGCACGATACAAAACTTGTGCATGTTGAATATTAGAGAACAATACAAAATTTGTGCGCACTAGATATTGGTGCGTGGTATAAAAGTTGTACGCACTGAATATGGGTGTGGTATAAAATTTATGTGCATTAAATATTGGTGCATGGTATAAAATTTGTACACGCTGAATATGGGTGCATGATATGAAGGTTGTGCACATTGAATATTGGTTCACGGTGCATGTGCTAAATTATGGCGCTATGCATTGTGGAACTTACACATACTAAATATCAGTGCATAATAAAAAATTGGTGTGCATGTGGGCTTATGAAAGGAAGAAGAGAAGGAGGAATGGGAAGGAAAATTGTCGATGATAGGCATATGTATTTTTGGTGGCCTATTACAACAGTAAACTAGTGATTTTCCACAAAAATTTTTGTAGTTTTGAAGGTTCAAATTGTAGAGTGATTTTGAGGGCCTAAATGACATTTTTAGGCATTCAAAATTCACAAGAATAAGGTGTACCCTCAATGTACCTTTTCAACTTAAACAAAAGAATAAGGTGTGCCTTTGCAACTTAAACAAAAGAACTTGGAAAGGGATTTCCAACGAGCTATTTTTGGCATAAAATAGAGCTCGTATGAGAAAGTTACAACTGAAATAGTTAAGGGTATAATTTTGGCACCAATTTACTTCCAGAGGGCATAAATCCTTTCTTACAAGTCCATTTGGGGCACATGAGTAATCCATGGAAATATTATGTACCATAGAAGATAGTTGTTGATCCATATTTGGAATATGGATACATAAAATTGTACAATAAGGGAAATAAGACACATGTAACATACAGGGGTAAAATTGAGAAATGGTCAAAACTTCCAGAGACCATAATTTTCATCTCGGAGCTCAAATTTTTAAAAAATAATATTCGTTGGAAAAGTATTACGGAGGAGAATCCATATGTCAACCTAGAATTTTGACTAGGGCATTTGTGTTTTCATAATTTTAAATGAAGAATGACTTGTAATCTAATTAATAAATATTTTTCAATATACTTAATTCTAACAACAATTGTTACATACACATTCTTGCAGAATTAGAGGTACAAAAAAGTAGACCCTAGTTCCTATATGAAAATTAGAGTCATGGAAGATTCCCAAGGATATTACAACCATGAGGAGGATATCCTAGGTTTGCATGTCAGCACAGGTAATGTTGAGGCCAAGTCTAATGGAAGAAGAGGTGGACATGAGCCTGTAACTATGAGAATACTATAAAGAGAAGTGCAGAGCTATAGGGCCAATAATGAAAAGATTATGAAATACCAGGAGTAGATACTATAGAGCTTGAATATGCTACAGAAACAAATCAACAATTATTCTGGCACAAAACAATAAGCTAGTGCAAGGCAAGGAGAAGTATCTAGATCTCATGATAGGATGGATGATAATGGAGGATATAGACAATCAAAGAGTGTTATAATACATTATCATCATCATTCCCCAGGGAACTTAACCAAGAGATAATATGCACGTTCAAGGTCGAAAATAAAACCGAGTATGTCTCCTATCAGATACCAGAGGAGGATACATGGGTCATATATCTAGCAAGGGGGGCTTATAAAGATCAAGACACCATAATTTGATGGAGATAATAGGAAAGGAGAAGATGCAGAAGCATGGTTTCTTGGAATGAGGAAGTATTTTCAGTTGCATGATTATTCATCAAATTTAGAATCCAGAATTGTAGCCTACCATCTCCAAGGAAAGAAATATATGTGGTGGGATTGACTGAAGCAATTTAAGAACCTTGATGAGAAGAAAATTTCTCAGAATAAGTTCAAGAAATATTTCCAATAGTAGTATTTTTTAGAGCAATATTATGACAGGAAGATGTAAGAGTTATTTGAACTCAAATTTAGGACATGCTCAACTACATACTCAGTGACATACTCATTTTTTCCATTTTCCCTCTTTATCAGGAGGACTGATATTTATAACATTTCTATTTATAGCCCTTCCTAGATCTAACCTGACCACCATACCCAGCGTGACTATTCTTGATCATGTCTATTTTTGGAATTTTATATTTTTAGTAGGTGACGAAATCCTAGCAGTTTTTTTTTGGTATTTTATATTTATAACAAGTCTGTTTTTATCCTATGGCTGACTATATTTAATTCCATGGGAAAATACCATGGGTTTCCGAAACCATTGGCTCATAAAACACCATTAGGTAACTTCCTATTTTCTAGGCGGAAGAGCGCTTCATTCCTTGATTTTAGTAGATAATTCCTATTTCATGGCTAGATATAACACTTGGGTGAGAATACTATTCTCCTAGATAAGTGTGCATTACCCATTTTATTTTGGAGTTAACCTATTTCACTTATTTACCTATTTTTAGTGACTTTCCATATTTATGAAATTCTCTTTCAGTTAGAACTTTAGTTCCATTTTTGGACTCTAGTCTTATTATAGGAGAGTTTTTATATTATGGAATGCATGTTGTATTCATCTAGAGTTCTCGCTTGAGTTCACGCCTTATTTTTGAGTTTTCCTTATTATTAACAAATTTTGACTTTATTTGATTGTTGCTAGTGGGCATGGTTTATTTTTTACTTGGGCATGCAAATGGAAAATCTAATCTAGTGCACATTACACCTTTTGCAGAGAGTTCTATATATTGTACTCATGATAAAGGATTGATACAATGTGATTAGAGTTGGTTTCTTAGTCTCTTAGTGTGAAGATTGATTCTATTTTTCTCTCTCCTATCTTTCTTTTGAAATCAACTAGTGTAGTATTTCCTACTCACAATTAGATATTGGAGTGTGGTTTAATAATACACGGTATCTGAGCTATTATTGTGAGAGAGTATTCACTTTTATTGCAGGTTTATATATTATATTTAACAACCCACAAAGAACTATGGATAAGCCATATTATTCAGTGATCTTGAAACCCTTCAACTATTTTGAGTGGAAGCCTAAGATAGAGATTCTACTTTGCAACAAGGGTTTGTATAGGTTCACCTTGGGGACCGAGGTCAATCCTAATTCAACCATAGAGAAATCAAAATACTTCAAAAAAATGGATGAATCCTATCAGATATTGTTCTTGATAATTTCTCTGAATCTCTTCTTCCATGTCGATACTTCCATTACTCCTAATGATGTTTGGAAAAAGTTGAAGGATTTTCTAGGAAAGCAAGACAACCTAAGAGGTCATCAGCTGGAGAATTATCTACATGCATTCAATCCAAGTGATTTCAAGACCCTACATGACTACTTATATAAGTTTAAAACTTTTCTTTAGCATGTTAGGGATCGTGGAATTGATAAGAAATATTAACAATTAATATTTTCAATTCTAACCAATCTAGGACTAGAGTATTTTGTCTACACTTCTTCTTTTCATGCTACCAGGTTAGCTATGGGGTCTACATGGAAGACGCCATCCATGGATGAGTTGATGGAGTCACTTATCCATGAGAAGAAAAATATCATATTTATAGAGGCACTCAAGGGTTCAAATCCCCATGCACTTACAAATCAAGGAAGTTCAATGAAGAATAAGAAAAAGAACAAGGGTAATAAGGACCAAGATAACAAGAAGGAAGGTAAACAAAAGTACAAAAATGAGAGCTTGAGTTCCAAAGAATCAAAGAGAAATAAAGATAATACCAAGTTTTCCTACTATAACAGGGCGTTCCATCCTAAGATTTCTTGCATGAAAAATACCATAGATCTCATGGCACAATCACTTGAGCAACATCAACTCAAGGATTATATTTTGGATAATGCAAGGAAGAAGCCATCAGAAATAGGCAATGGTAATGAATTAATTGGTATTTAATATTCTCCTAATTCTTGGGTGCTTGATTCGGGGACTACCCATCACATGGACTCATCAGATAGACTTTTATCCTACTTGGAGACTTGTTCCAGATCACCGATCTGCATGGGAGATGATTCTCCTATTAAGGTGTGCGATAGGGGTAGAGTTGATATAGACCATGGATTTGTTTAGAATGTACTTCATGTTCCAAATATTTTAGTGAATCTCCTATCCATATATCTAATCACTCATTTAGTTTCAAGGAAGGTGGAGTTGACTCCGAACTCAGATATTATTTCCGACTTGTTAGATGGTTAAAAAAGTGTTATTGGCGAGGTTAATCACCATTCCAAGTTGTAAACCTTCTCTAAATTTACTCATAAATATGATATGTATATTTTATAACAAATTATGATGAAGATTCCAATTTTTTAGATACCACTTCAGATACATTATTCATTCAAAGGAGTTTTAAATTTGAAGAGGGTCCTTCACAGGTACTTCCAGAGTAGTCCACACATCCATCTCCACTGCCACTAGTTGTGAAGCTTCATGAGACTTCTTCCGATAATATTTTTGATCAAATATCTGAATCTAATATTTCTAATCAGTAGCAAGAAGTTTCAGGTCCAAATCATCTACCATGATGGGCAGAAAAGACTCTTCATGAAGTAGGTGATCTAGTGGGTGATCTCGCCAATTCATAGAGAACCAGATCCCAGTTTATGGAGCCTCCATAAAATATTACTACCACAGAGCCTTTGATTCCTATTTATTGTTATATGGTATTTGGAACATACCCTTTTTCGTATGTAGAGGCTGAAGGTAACCCCCATTGGGAGGAAACTATGAAAGAGAAGTCCAATTCCTTAATGGAGAACAAGACATGGGAGTTGGTTCCTCTATCTTCCAACATGAAGCTTGTTAGTTATAATTGGATTTTCAATAAAAAGAGGGATAATTATGGATACATTACAAAGTATAAGGCTTGATTAGTAGGTAAATGTTTCTCATAGATACAAGGCATTTCCTATGAGGACACTTTTTCATCGATTGCCATGATTGATTCCATTCGGTTAGCTCTAGCTATTGCAACAACTAGAAAGTGGAAGGTACACCATATGGGTGTAAAGAATGTATTCTTATATGGATATATTAATGAGGAGATATATATGGAGAAAACAAAGAGATATGTTCAAGATCCATCATTAGTTTGCAGGTTTAGGAAGTCATTATACGGACTCAAGCAAGCACCTCGAGCATGGTATGCTAAAATGGGCTCTTATCTTCTCTCTAGAGGTTTTCTTAGATGTAGATATGATCCTAATGTGTGTATGACAAGGAAAAAATATTCCCTTCTACTGATAGTTCTATATGTAGATTAATTACTCACCATAGGGATCTCAACCTCCTCCATTGTTGCAGTGAATACCGCTTTGCATGATAGGTTTTCTATGACAGATATCGGAATGTGACATTACTTTCTTGGTATTGAAATCAACTAGAATGATTCAGGAATGAAGATGTATCAGTCCAAGTTTGCTAGATATCTACTTGACATGTTTCATAATACATATTGCAAGCCAAAACCAACACCATTTTAGTCAGCGGATAGACTAGAGGATTTCAAAGCATCACCTTTCGTTGATTGTACTAGATATCGATAGTTGGTGGGGAGTCTTCTCTACCTTAAGTACTCTCTAATAGACATCTCTTATGTTGTTGGATCAGTTTTAAGGTACATGCAGGAGTAAAATGAGATTCACTAGAAGGAAACAAAGAGGATTCCCATATATGTCAAGGGCACTACCAACTTTTGTATACACCATGCGACATTATCTTCCGTAGATCTTGTTGTTTGCACATAATCATATTGGGTAGGCGATAACATTGATTGTAATTCAACTTCAGGATATGTCCTCTACCTTGGATTAGGACCTATTTGTTAGTCAATTAAGAAGAAAATAACAATTTCTTTATCATCAGTAGAGGCATAGTATAGGGGTGCAGTGAATGTTACTACTCAGGATATTTCGTTGCAACACTTTCTTACAGAGTTGGGAGTTCATGTTCATCATTTGATAGTTGTATGGTGTGATAATCATAGTACTCTCAATCTGTGTATATACCTTGTTCAAAGGAAATTAACCAAGCACACCAAAGTTCATATGCACTTTATTCAAGGATAGATTCAAGATGGAGTCATTGATATGCTATTTTTTCCATCTTCGGAGCAAGTTCTAGACATCTTCACCAATCCTTTCACCGAAAAAAAAATTTCCTCATTGAGGGACATTATAAGAGTGAGGGATACATCAGCTTGTAAACTAAACATATTAGCATTCGTTTTTTGTTAGCAACATATTTTTAGGGGGAATTTTGTTCCCACTGAGTTTTCCCTCTTGCCCTGAATTTTGTTCAATTGTTATGCATCTATACTTGTACATGAGTGATTAACATGGCTTCATATTGGACCAAGAATCCTCATTGTGCACACCCCAATTGTGTTTCAGGGGGGTGTTTGGACACATTCTCATCTACATACTCAGTGACATACTCTTTTTTTCCATTTTCCCACTTTCTCAGGAGGACTGCTATTTATAGCATTCCTATTTATATCCCTACCTAGACCTAGCCTAGCCACCATACCTAGCCCGACTGCCTTACCTATCCTGAATATTCTTGATCATGTCTATTTTTGGCATTTTCTATTTTTAGCAGGTCACCAAACCCTAATAGTTTGTTTTTGGTATTATCTATTTATATCATGTTTATTTTAACATGTGGTTGCCTATATGTAATACGATGGGAAAACGCCATGGGTTTCCAAAACCGTGGGCCCATAAACCACCATTAGGTAAATTCCTATTTTCTAGGAGGAAGAGCGCTTAATTCCTTGATTTTAGGATATAATTCTTATTTCATGGCTAGATAGCACACTTGGGTGAGAATATTATTCTCCTAGATAAGTGCACATTACCCATCTTATTCATGGAGTTAACCTATTTCACTTATTTACCTATTTTTATTTAATTTCCATATTTATGAAATTCTCTCTCAATTAGGACATTAGTTCAATTTTTGGAACTCTAGTCTTATTCTAGGAGAGTTTTTCTATTATGGAATGCATGTTGACTTCATGTAGAGTTCTCACTTGTGTTCACACCTTATTTTTGACATGTCCTTATTATTAACAAATTTTTACTTTAGTTAACTATTGTTAGTGGGAGTGGTTTCTTTTTTACTTGAGCAGGCACATGGAAACCCTAACCTAGTGTGAATTAATCATTTTGTGGAGAGTTTTATATATTGTACTCATGATAAGGATTAATACAATGTGATTCAAGTTGGTTTCTTAGTCTCTTATGTATGAATATTGATTCTATTTTTCTCTCTCCTCATTTTTTTTGCAATTAACTAGTGTGGTATTTCCTACTCACAATTAGATCTCGAAGTGTGGTTTAATCCTACACTTATCAAGCATGTGAGTTTCATTAGGGATGATAAGGTCAAAATTCAGATGTTCCTGAGTGGACTGTCATCCTTCTACAAGGATAAAATTCAGTTTGATGAGCCTAGGAATTTAGAGGAATCCATAATAAAGGCTAATTATGTATATGATCATAACAGAGGAAGACCAACTTTCCAAAAGGCTTGGGATGACAAGAAGAAAGGAAATATGGATCAAATAAAGGAAAGATACAAGCCACCTTTCGTCAGGAATATTTCTCAAGCACATCAACAATAACAATGATCTCAAGGCGATCATAAAATTATAGAGTCCTTGGGAAAGAGGCCATGACAAAAACTCATAAAGTGTTGGGGATGTGAAGGAGAGCACAAATATAAAGATTGTCCTCATTGGGGAGATAAAATGAGGATTGTGCATAACATCAAGCAAGAGGATATAATAGAAGATGTGGGTAAAATCATGCCAATGATCTATGCAACCTTGGACAATAGACAAGTAGACTATCAATCTGACATGATTAAAGTGGAAGGTAAGATTGATAATCATCCCATGGCTATTTTGATTGATCCTAGAGCTAGTTATAGCTATCTAGATCCGAATCTAGTTGAAAGATTTAAATTGAATAAATGTAGTCATGAAAAGTCTTGGTTAGTTCAGCTAGCTACTAGAACTACGAGAAGAATCAATGAGTTTGTTAAATATTTCCTAGTAGACATTAATGGAGTTGAAAAGGTAGACTTGAACATCATACTTCTTGGGTCTTATTACTATTTGATTGCTATGGATTGGCAGGAAAAACATCATTCCATATTACACTGTTATAACATGGATTTCACATGTCTTGAAGAGGAAGGGAATTCAAGGGCAATGCAAGGTATTCCAAGGCCTATATCTATCTGAGACATTTCAACATTGCAGCTGAAAAGAATTTTTAGAAAAGGGTGTTAGATACATGAAAACCATATGGAAGATTCAATGAAGGATAAGTATCCAAGGCTTGAATATTATTCAATATTGAAAGATTACATTGAAGATGTATTTTGTGAGTTTCTAGGATTTCCACCAAAGAGGGACATTGATTTCTCTATCAACTTAATTCTTGGAGCTACCCCAGTGTCCCAAAATCTCTACAGAAATGAGCACACCAAATCTAAAAGAATTATGTAGCTAGAGGATTTGTTGAAAAATGGGTACATATGCCCAAGTGTTTTTCCTTGGGGTGTCCCAATTATTTTTGTCAACAAAAGAGATGGAATGTTGAAGTTATGTATTGAATTTATACAATTGAACAAGGTTATAGTCAAGAAAAAAAATCCTTTTCCAAGTATTGATGATCTTTTTTATCATATGNGGGGGAAGTTATTTTCCAAGTGTTAGTGTCATTATTTTCAAGTAAGAGTTAGAGGTTTTTCAAAGAGTTGTGTCTCATGAGTTGTTTCAAGATATGTGGGTCATTATTGATATAAACCATCAAATGGCATGTCAAAAAGAGTCAAGTCATAAGTCTAGGTGGAATGGTGTTTTTTGGATATCATGGGACATTATGACACATTATGAAAGGAAAATATTTATCAAAGGTTATTATGGAATATTTGATATCTTTCAAATGCTTATGGTACTTGATTCGAAAAAAAGTACACACGCTGTGCAAAATCGTTGCGCAAGTTCTTAGGTACTACAAAAACTGTCATATCACTCCAACACAGTAAAATCACATTTCAAATAATCTTTTCTCAGCTTATGCATATCTCTATCCTTCCATTTTTCATTTAGTAAACTCTCCAAGCATCATTTCTCCTCTCTGCAACTTGCAAATCCTTCATCCAAGGTTGCTACGCAAGCTCATTGTGTAAGTTGTTAAATCATTCAACGATGCACTCAAAGATCATAAAGGTGAGTGATGATTAAATAGTCAATGAGAATACATAAGCAGAATCATGTCATCAATCAGATGTAGTTTGGCTTCATTCATTGCAATATTAAGGCACATTGTGGTTTTGAAGTTTTGAGAGGCAGATGACATTTTGAGGAAGGATGAAGGGGTTATAGGACACCTTATCATCATCACGAGGCCACAATAACCATCGACCATAATTATCTATCATCCAAAGTCAAACAAAGGTGGAAAAAGTGTAAAAAATAGCCTTGATATGCAAAGTCTGCAGGGCACGCTACACAACTGTTGTAGGTTGCAGTTACACAATGTGTTACAAGAGCACGCTACAAACAAGATAGTTTAATGGTAAACTTAAAGATCATTTTATGACCAAATGGAGAGAATTTTGGAAAATAACAGAGAGGTTTTTTTCAAGCATGAACTCAATAAAAAAACATCTCTCAGTTTTTACACAGGTGTCATAGTTTGAGATATTTGAATGAATCTTTACAGCCCATTTTTCCAGATTTAAGCATTTAATGTTTTTCTGTTTTAGTCATCATCTTTGGGTGCATATTTTGAGGATATCGAGAAGAAGTTTTGAAAAACAAATTTTTTTTGTCCATCATGGACCCAGTAACAAAAACCTCTCTCAGTTTTTACACAAATGTTATTATTTGGAAGATATGAAATGATATTTGAGGCCTATTTTCCATAATTTCACCAAGTCAGATTTGTTGACAGAGTTTTAAAATATTTTGAAATTCAACTTGATGGACCTCCAACTCAGCAAGGTTGATCCAAAATTGATATGGATATTGAAGCTTGGATATTATCCTATCATATCCTATGATTTTATCTTAAGTTGGCACATTTTTAGTTGGTCAAAAATCAAACCCTTGATAATATGATATGAGTAGATTTTGGAAAATATTCTTTCCTAAGTTATTGTAACAACTTTCTATCTTTGTCAAAAGATGGATTTCAACCTCCTTGGGATAGAATACAATATTTTTCTATATATTTAATGAGGGGGGAGGTCCAAAGGGTTGGCATAAACATAAAGGACAACTTTTCATTGAACATTGTACACATTTTCTTAATTTGAATGAAATACTAGTGCAGATGTCCATAGCTTTTTCATACCAAAGATTCTAGTGGTAATGACCTGAAGTCTATGTTCCTTTTATGTATGTTCTTCTTGTTTCCTTATCTTTCATCTGATGACACTTATATGTTTAAATTGGATATCAAATGGTCTGAAATTCATTTCAAATGAGGCTTTAAATTATAGCAATTTGAACACTTTCATTTCCTTCTTAACTCATCAGAATTCATGTTTAATGGTGCTATGAATGTTGTTATATGTTTTCCTCTTTCTTCCATTCTGCAACATCAAATTAAAAACTAAAATAGCATTGCCTACCTAGACTTTTCTTCCTTGAGAGTTCTACCTATCAGACATTGTTTTCATTTGCTTTCAAAGAATTGACTCCATTACCCAACAAGTTCCTTTCCTTCTTTCCAGCAAACCTTAAAAACCCCTTCATTTAGTCCAAGATGTAGCCTCTAATCCTAAAACAAAAACCTATATTTAGAGACCAAGTGACAAGGGAGATCCCTCTCTGAACTGAAAGGCTAGTTTCAGTTCTAAAGTGGTTGTGTTGTTACCTTTGTGAGATTCTTCCTTAGACTAGGCGATTTAATTAGTGATAACATTTTGGCGCGGTTGTTCGGGAATGAAAGTGAAATTTTCCCTAGGATAAACGACAAAGTTCATATTTTACTTCTGATGGTGAAAAAAATGCAAACACATGAAGGTTGTATCATTCACATGGTGACTCCAATCAAACTTCAAATCGTATTCAAAGACTCCACTGGAGAATGAGACTTGTTGATAGAGATATGGAAGAGAAGTATGGAAAAATTAGGTACTCGAACTTAAGTTTAGTTCAAGAAGTACTTTTCTGTTTTATCAATATCTTCTTGTCCTTTCCTGAGTTTTTCAAAAGAATATTTCTTCACTTACTACATTCAAATGAAGACCAAAGATCTACCCTTGTATATCCTTCATTGCATACTGTAGATATACCTCATTCTTGTATAATTGATATTCATCAAGCTCCCTCCTTTGAGCCATATGATGTTCATGATCATGCTTGTGAGATTAATGAAACCAAAGCTGAGCTTGTACCTTCTATTCTTAATCTTTAACCCTCCAAGATTCAAGAAAGATACAATCCTCTTAAATTTCCTTCCATCCTTCATAAATTTCCTCTGAAACATTATAAGCACCTTCCTAAGTTCGATGGAGACTTTGATGGAAATTCATCTGAAAAACATATTCAGGTCTTTGGGCATTTTATAGACCTTTTTGAGATTTAACATGATGGTGTGTCTATGAGGGAATTTTCTCAGTCCTTACAAGGGGATGCCAAAATATGGTTCAGGCATTTGTAGCTTGAGTCAATTAGTTCATGGGATAAATTGAGAGAAGTATTTTTGGAATTTTGGGGTGAGAGGATGCCATGGAATATTTTCCTTTCATAGTTTTATGCCATAAGGAGAAAGAAAGATGAAACTATCTCAAGTTTCAATAGGATGTTTTCTAGTATTTATTACAATATTCCTAAGGAGATTCAACCACCTGAAGGTACTGCCAAGATTCACTATGCAAAAAATTTCCCACTAGAACTTTCTTTGCTTCTTTTGGAAAGGAAGTTAGTCACCTTGCAACAAATGTTCACTGATTCCCAAGAGGTTGAAGACAATTTACAAGCTTGTGGAAATTTTCCAGATCAGATTGAGAACAAGGAGTTGGATGTTGAAGAATATGATAGTGAACATGAACAACAAACAACTGATCTAAATTTTGAGAAGAGGGTTGATAATAGTATGCATGTTCTTGATGTTTTTAAAGTTGATAATGTTGAAGAAAATTATATTTTACGTGTTAAAGAAGAAATTGTTGGCCTGAATTGTTATGATGATGATTTGAATTTGGATCCATGTCACCATGAGCTAGAAGCTGATTATTTTATGTATTCATTTCAATACAGTCATGAAAGTGAGTTGGCAGATCATCATGTTGAAGAGCAAGTTGTTGTCCCTATGTTTTTCATTGATGACATTGTAGATGTGGATGATTTTACCAGGTATGATGAGTACAATGATGACTATGAGGTTGAATTTCTAGAGAAAGCAATTGCATGTTCTCTATTAGAAAATAATCTTGTGGCTTTTTATATGGATAATTTCATCAATTCTGATTTGAAATTAGATGTATGTTCGTTATCAAAAAATGTTCCTTTTCAACAGTTTGATGAAAGCACTAAGCTCATATATGATATTTAGAACATTGAATATGATGAAAAATGTGAATCCGCTGATGGTAACTCTCTGTCTTTATGTTTTGTTTCATTTAAATTGTTGAGAGAAATTTTTGAAACCATTAATGAAGTTGAGGAGTATGGTCTGATGCAAAGTCATCTAGACTCAATGGGGAAAATTGGTAATGAATTGCAACAATCTCCTCTTGTTTTTCATGACCCAATAGTTGATTATATGGAGGGTTTCAACTATCACAATTTGCATCCTATGATCAATTGTAAGGATGGAAGTGCAGATGATCACGAGTTAGTGTCAAAATCAGCTATATCCTTGTTGCCAAAATATGTTTTTTTAAAACAATCCAATGTGGATTTTAAGTCCTTTTATGATAGTCAACAGTTGAAATTGCATGAAAGAAAAGATGTAGTTGAAGGGTTGATAGAGTATGATTGTCTTCTGTATTCATTTGTGGATCCTTTTGCAGCTTTCTTGGACTCAACAAGTGGGCCTAAGTTTTTGAATTTTTTCAAATCTAAATCTATTTACAAGTTTTCATTGGAGTTGTTGTTAAGTAGGCTTCTCATTTTGCCTCTGAAGGAGTATATGAAAGGAGGTGGAATAATTGACAAAGTGCTTATATGGTTGCACTGGATTTTTTATTTCACCTAATGAAATAGCTCAAAAATTAACTTACGGTAGATAAGAGTGTGCCTGAATAAGCTCAACACTCTGGGCATTTTTTTCAGTAGTGCGCTTTCAATTCAATTTTCAGTTTACAGTTGAGAGTTTCCATTCTCAGTTTTGGTTGCAGTTTGGTTTCATTTTGAAAGGCGCAGATTGCAGGTCAGTTTTCATATTATGGTGTTGAGGTTGGAACGACCCAATAGATAAGGCACTTGGTCTGTTGTTCTTTGCTGCCTCACAGGGAGGAAAACATCCCCATTGGATCCATATGTTAGTGTCATTATTTTCAAGGTAGAGTTATAGGTTTTTCAAAGAGTTGTGTCTCATGAGTTTTTTCAAGGTCTGTGGGTCATTATTGCTATAAAACATCAAATGGCATGTCAAAAAGAGTCAAGTCATAAGTCTAGGTGGAATTTTTTTGTGTGGATATCATGGGAAATTATGACACATTATGAAAGGAAAAGAGTCATAAAAGGTTGTTATGGCATATTTTATATCTTTCAAATGCTTGTGGTACTTGATTTGCAAAAATTACACACACTGTGCAAAATTGATGCGCAAGTTCTTGGGTTCTACACAAACTATCATATCACTCCAAAAAAATCAAATCGCATTTCAAATCGTATTTTCTCAACTTATGAATATCTCTCCCCTTCCATTTTTCATGCAACAAACTCTCCAAGCATTGTTTCTCCTCTCTGCAACTTGCAAATCCTTCATCCAAGATCGCTACACAAATTCCTTGTGTAAGTTGTTAAATCATTCAACGGTGCAGTCAAAGTTCATAAAGGTGAGTGATGATGAAATAGTTAATGAGCATACATCAGCAAAAGTAGGTCATCAATTAGATGTGTTTTGGCTTCATTCTTTGCAATATTAAGGAACATTAGGGTTTTGAAGTTTCGAGAGGCAGATGGCATTTTGAGGAAGGATGAATGGGCTTTAGGATGCCTTATCCTCATCATGAGGCAACCATCACCATAAAACATCATCATCTATCAACCAAAGTCAAAAAAAGGTGGACAAAGTGTAAAAAATAGTTTTTCTACACAAAGTCTGCAGGGCATGCTACACAACTGTTATAGGTTGCAGTTACACAGCGTGTTACAACATTATGCTACACAAAAGATAGTTTAATGGTAAAATTCAATATCATTTTATGACCAATTGGAGAGAATTTCGAAAAAAAAACAGATTTTTTTGTCAAGCATGAAGTCAGTAACAAAAACCTCTCTCAGTTTTTACAAAGGTGTCATAGTTTGAGATATTTGAATGAATATTTACGGCCCATTTTCCATATTTAAGCATTTAATGTTTTCTTGTTTTAGTCATCATATTTGGGTGAAGATTCCGAGGATCGGGAGAAGAAGTTTTGAAAACAAAAAGTGGTTTTTGTCACGAACGAACCAAATAACAAAAACCTCTCTCAGTGTTTACATAGGTTTTATTATTTGGAATATATGAAATGATATTTGAGGCCTATTTTACATAATTTCGCCAAGCGAGATTTGTTGATAGAGTTCTAGAATATTTTGAAATTCGAATTGATGGACCTCCAAATTAGAAATTTTGATCCAAAATTTATATGGATATTGAAGCTTGGATATTATTGTATCATATCCCGTGTTTTCTCTTCAGTTGGCACATTTTTAGTTGGCCAAAAATCAAACCCTGGATAGTAGGATATGAGCAAATTTTGGCAAATATTCTTTGCTAAGTTAATGTAACAACTTTCTATCTTTGGAAAAAGATGGATTTCGACCTACTTAGACTAGAATATGATATTTTTCTATATATTGAATGAGGGGGGAGATCCAAAGGGTTTTCATAAGCACAAAGGACAACTTTGCATTGAACATTTTATAGATTTTCTAGATTTGAATGAAATACTAGTGCAGATGTCCAAAGATTTTTCATACCAAATATTCTAGTGGCAATGACCTGAAATATGTTTTCCTTTTATATATGTTCTTCTTGTTTCTTTATCTTTCATGTGCCGATACTTATATGATTAAATTGGATATCAAATGGTCTGAAATACATCTCAAATGATGCTTTAGATTCTAGCAATTTGAACACTATCATTTCCTTCTTAACTCACCGGAATTCATCTTTAATGGTGCTCTGAATGTTGTTATATGTTTTCCTATTTATTCCATTCTATAACATCAAATTAAAAACCGAAATATCATTGCATACCTAGCCTTTGGTTCCTTGAGAGTTCTACCTACCAGACACTATTTTCATTTTCTTTCAAAGAATTGAATCCATTTCCCAACAAGTTCCTTTCCTTCTTGCCAACAAACCTTAAAAAACCCTTCATATAATCCAAGTTCTATCCTCTAATCTTCAAAATAAAACCTATCTTTAGAGACCAAGTGACAAGAGAGATCCCTCTCTGAACTGAAAGGATAGTTTCAGTTCTAAAGTGGTTATGTGGTTACTTTTGTGAGTTGTTTCCTTAGCCTAGGAAATTTACTCAGTGATAACATCAGGATTGACTTGAGATAAAGTTATCATCAAGTGAGTATAAAATAAGAAGATACTAGAAAAAAAACCTTTCAAGCAAGATACAGACAATATGAATTTGTAGTGGTGTCGTTTAGGTTGATAAATGCACCCTCTATGTTTATGTGTCTGATGAATGGGGTGTTTAGAGATTTTTTGGACAAGTTTGGCATTGTATTCTTGGATGATATTCTTATATATTCAAAGATAGAGGAGGAGAATGAGAAACATTTGAGGATCGTGCTACAAGTATTGAGAGAGCACCAATTGTATGCCAAGTTGATAAGATGCACTTTTTATAAAAAACAAATCCATTATTTGAGTCACATTTTTTCCGAAGATGGCATAGCAGTGGATCTGAAAAAGATTGAATCAAACAAAAGTTGGTCAGTGCTAACAAAATTTTTAAATGTTAGATCATTTATGGGTATAGTTGGTTATTACAGGAGATTCATTACGAGATTCTCCAATATTGAAAACCCAATAACAAATTTTCAAAATAAAGGAGTAAAGTATGAATGGAGTGCTAAGTGTGAAGAAATTTTCTAGCACTTAAAGGATTTACTAACCAGTGCACCTATTTTAAAAGTTACAGATCCAGATGAATATTTTGTTGTGTACATAGATGCATGCAAGGAAGGCTCGATGGATTCCTTATGCAAAATGGACATGTAATTTGTTATGAGTCCAAAAAATTGAAGGAGCATGAAATAAATTGTTCCACGTATGAATTAGAATTGGTAGCCATAATACATGCTTTAAGAATGTGGAGGAAATACCTTATGGAAAAAGTTTGAATTGAGGACAAACCATAGTGGTCTGAAATATTTGTTTGAAAAACCAACACTAAATGTCAGACAACCTAGATGGTTGGAATTTCTTAGTGAATATGACTTTGAAATCAAGCACATAGAGGGAAAAGAGAACAAGCTGGATGATGCACTCAACAGAAGGGTGCATGACATGCATGATAATTCCATTAGTATCTAGAAAACATATTTGAAATATTGAAATCTAGAGGCTGCAACAACATACCAACATTATGTGCAAGTTAAAAAAATCCTAAAATTGAATAAAGTACACAAAAAATATAAGGATTACAAGCTAGAAGAGGATGGAATCTTCTTATTCTAGGATAGAGTTTATGTTCCCAATTCTCGGAAATTGAGAAATTATGTTTTAAAGGAGATGCACAATGTGTCATACGATGGACATCTAGGACACTAGAAAACTATCATAGTTGTAAGAGGCCAATATTTTTGGCCTAGTATGAAAAGAGATGTCAATAATTATTTGTCTAGATGCATGGAATGTTAGAAGGAAAATGATGAATAGAAATCCAATAGGGTTGTTGCATCCTTTCCCATCCTTGAATGGAAATGGGGAGTTGTTACTATTGAATTCATTGTCAACTTACTCGAGACAACAAGGAAACATGTTTCCATCATGGTAGTGGTGGAAAAACTTACAAAGGCTGCACATTTCATTCATGTAAAATTAACTCATAAGGAAACCAATATTTGATAAATTTATATGAAATAAATTTCTAGGATACGTAGTGTGCCTAAGGTAACTTTTTCCAAAAGAGATTCCAAATTCACATCCAATTTCTGGAAGGGATTATTTAAATGAGTTGGGACAAATCTAAATTTTAGTACAACATATCACTAAGAGTAACATGGGAATACATATAGGATTAATAATATAATCAAAGTTATGTTGAGAATGTATGTAATGGATAAGCCTTCTAGTTAGGAGGACTATATCCACTTAGTTGAGTTTTCTTGTATAATAATGGGTATCAAGAATCATTGAAGATCAACATTTTTGAAGCATTGTATGGTAGAAAATCCAACACACTAGTAAATTGGGATAACCCAATTGACAAAGATGTGATTGGGCCAACATTGTTAAAGGAAATGGAAGAACAAATGGTAAAGCTAAGACCGAATTTTAAAATTACACAAGACAGGAAGAGGATCTATGTCAATAAAAGAAGAACACATAGAGAATTCAAAGTGGGAGAGCATGTGTTCTTAAAATTTAAGTCCAAGAGAAGATCATTGAAATTGAGAAGTTGTCCAAAGTTGGTAGTGATATATTGTGGGATGTTTGAAACTCTCTCCTAAACCCTAAACCCTAAACCCAAACCATGTCTTTCTAAATTATCCTTACTATGAACCTTCCATTTTTTTGATTGAGTGTTTCTAAAGTCAATCATTGAATTCATGTAAGAGGGTGGGTGTAATAATTCACATCCCATAGTTATTTAGAGCATGGGGATTGAGTAAAATCAACTCGAGGAAGAGTGCAAGTCAAACAAGTAAGAGAAAGAAAAAACATTCATATGTGTAGAGGGGGAAGAATTATACATTCACGTTTTTTCATGCAGAGAAATTTTTACATGGAGTTTTCTAGAAAACAAGAGAGTTCAAAGTGATGAAGATTAAAGGTAGCCATAGTGGGCATGTTTGGTGGTTGTATGGAGCTGTAATTTCATGGAAAAAGAGGATGTAGGCATGTGAACAACATTTTGTTCAAAAAATTTCAAGAGAAGCAAGCATTTTGTTGATGTTGTTACACATTATTTTGGTCACCCCTGTGATCAATTCACAATATGTGGATGACTCACTTCTCTATTCCCTAAAGCTACTAAAATGAGACTTTCTCCATGAGAAAATAAATGATCTTTCTTGTCTTAAAAACCATATCAAAGGAGATCGTCGCACCCTGCTAAATGCTTGGGGTGCGACGATGCTTGATCGTCGTATGCTACACCAAATTGGATTGCGGTGTCACCAACGGCAACCTGTGCTTAGGGTGCGACGATGCTCAAACAAGGGAAAAAGGTGAAATTCACGAATGTTCTAGAAGGGAATCTTCTAGAAAATGAGGTGGCCTTCGATCGGTTTGGATCTTACTCGCTTATCTGATTTAGTGGGATCATCCTAATATCCTCATTCATCCCTATTTCACCCTATATAAAGAGGGATATCTCATGGGAAAGGCTAGGCTAGATTATGCATGAAGAATTCTTCCAAAGATTGTACTTGTGACAACTTTGCTTCAGATTTCCAATTCACGTTATGAATACTCTTCATCAAATCATTGGAGAAAAGGTGTGTGTGTTGAATCAAAGGGCCATTGGAAGGGACCTTGCAACATCAAGGCATAGGTTGTATTATTCCCTTTCATCAATATAATGCAGTGATACATTTCTTCCCTATAAAAGTGTCTCCATTTTTATTGTATAACTCCTTGATCTTATGCATAGGCTTCATTGGAATATATATATCGTTGTTCTCTCTCTTTCTTGATTTGTTCTTATTAACATGTTCAACATCTCACAAATCCAAAGATAGAGTAAGGACAATACTAGCGATGATCAAATGACGTTTAAATGGTATGTCATTTGTCCCTATTTGAGCTAGTTTAAATTACAATGAAATCTAAGGAGAAGCTTGTATTCTGCTCTGTTTTGTTCTAATTTCTTGTTGAAGTTAGGGAGATTAGTTTATGTCCGCACTTACTGATTTGTTCGATAACAAAATTGGCGACCATACTAGGGAACGTCCTCTTTTGGTCTTTTGGTTACTTTTTTGCTTTTTGCTTGCCTGATTTTGGTTTATTTTTCATTCTCTGAGTCATTGGGTGATCCATGTTGACTCTTTGGACTTGAAAGTTCATTGGGAAATCCTTTCCTCTATTCATTTTTTCCTTATTTCCAGTCATCGTGGCACCCTGCCTGTGGAGACCAGTGCGACGACATCGTACTATGTATTTATCACTGTCTGCGACGATCCTTGATCATCGCACTGTGTTCTTTTTCTTCCTGGGATGATTCCTATAGAATTATTTTGGAGTGACAGTCAATTTTTCCTCTTTGCCCAGATTTTTTATCATTTCTTGGGATGAATTTTTGGTCTTGTTGAGTGATTATTCATAGCTTGGTTTGCATCTTTTAGATCGGTTTGAATTTGATCGTTTCTCAAGTGTTGATGATTTTTTTCATAAGGTTCATAGTTTTATCTTTCACTTCTTGTTGCAAGGGTATAATATTGAGGCTTCATCCTTGAGTGCTTGCCAGATAAGTTGTTATTGATCTCTTCCTTTGAGTGTATTTATGTTACAAAACATTGTTTTTTCTTTAGAATTATTTAGTGGAAGAACTTCTTTTTATTTTATTGAATAGTTTGTGTTAAAAGAGAAAATTGATTTGGGTTTCTTTGTTTTTAGAGTGATTTGCTATTTCTTTTAGCTATCTTTGAAATGAAAAAATTAATTTCTTGCTTTGCATTAGATTGGGGGCATATTTGCATTTGAAGTAGTGAAATTGGGGGCCAAGAATCATGTATTGGTGTACAGTCTCTTTGGCTCATTTCTTGAAGTTCTTGATATTGATGAGTTTCATAAAATTTTGGGACATTGTACATCTGGGAGTGATAAACGTTTTCTCCTTCTTGTAATATAGGTTTCATCAAAGTGAAATATTTTCATTTTTTAGAGTCGGTCAAAACATCATCTAGTCCACGCCATTTTCTTCTTGAGTAAACAACAACCTTAAAATAAAGCACTTATAAAAATTGATTAGACATTTTAATATTTTCTGGTAGAAAATATACATTAGCTTAGAGTGTAGGGATTTGGAATAGGTGTGAAAGATAACTTTCCAAAGCTATAAACAAACATAGAATCTTATGCTAGCGAGCAGTAAATCCACTTATTACATTTTGTCCTGGGAAGCCCCTCTAACACAAGGGTAAATCAAGAGGTCGCATTAGTACCGACAGAGTTACTCATCCTGCTTTGTTGGTTCTAATGTAGTGAATGCACATATTATTGTGGGTCACTTGAGAAGAAAATCGTGTGCGGACCTTCTTGAGGAGATTTTGGGCTTAGATACCCTGCCCTTGTGCATATATCAGATTGTCGACTGCTTCCCCAGGCATCATTGTCGAAATTGGTAACCTTAGTAGCCTATCTCTTTAGGGTCTTGTTGGTAGAAAAACTACCATTTTGTTTCGTCAATTTTTGAAACTGTTACACATTATTTTCGTCATCCCTATGATCGTTAATGATGTAAACCTATCTATTGCCTTTAGAGGGGTCACAGTGGCCTGAGTTCCTGAAGAGAGAAGGAAGAAGAAATTTTCCTGAGAAAAGAAGTTGCATTTTCCTATGTAAAAACCTTATAAAGAGAAATGTACGCAGGTTGCTATATAGGCAGGATGCGGGAATGGCAAATTCCCGCAGGTTGCTATATAGCCAGGGTGCGGACTGCCCGCAGGTTGCTATATAGCTAGGGTGTGGACATTCCAGCACGTGCGAAAAACGTACGGTTTCTCGAATTTTCTAGAAGGAGAAGCTTCTTGGGTGAGGTGGCATCCGAACGGTTTGGATCTTACTCGCTTTCATGATTTAGTGGGATCATCCTAACCTCCTCATCCTATCTTCTTCANCTTATAAAAGGAGAAGAGTTCTCATGGAGAAGGGGTTCATAGCTTTGGTGAGCTTTTGTGAGCTTGAGCTTGTGGTTTTCTTTGTCAAGATAGATTGTGAGCAGCTATCAGATCTATGGTCTTAGAATCCTTGGAGCAGGAAGTGTGTGGGGAACGAAGGACAGTTGGAAGGGACTTTACGACATCAAGGCAATGGTTGTAATCTCTCTTTCACATTTAATATGATACAGTAATATGTTTCTTTTCCATAAAGTTAGATCTACTTTATTACATGATTCCTTGATCACATGTATAGTCTAGAGTTTTGAATATATTAATGTCTTTGCTGTGATTGGTTTGTGTTGTTGTGATTGGACGACGCAAGAGCATCATAGCAGAGCGAGGAACAACAGAGATAAAGGAGAGCTTTCATAAAGTAAGTACATCATCATTTTTCTCTTGTCCATTCAATACTTTAGATCTAGGGAAAGCGGTATATTCTGTCATGTTTTGTTCTAGATCCAAGTGGATCTAGGGAGATCGGTTTGTGTCCGCACTTACGGATTTATCCATAAACAGAAACACAAAATTGCAAAGAGAAAATTTTGTACCCACTGCTTAAGTTGTATATACAAAATAATTGATTTTTTTTGGGTGATTACTTTTGTTGATCAATTGTTTTGATTTTTTTTTATTGATAGCTAACACGTTTACCCATTTCAATTTCATGACTAACAAGCATGAAATTGAAATCCTTTCCCAAAGACATCGACTGAACTCTTAAGGTTTTCACCCTGTATAATCGAACAAACTATTTGGAAAATATAAAATCATAAAGCACTTAGACTACGTTTCAATGGTGAATGCTCAAAAATGTTAAAATTTTTGCAAAAAAATTCATAACATAAGGTTGAAACCAAATCGATGTGTTATTCATTTGATTTTATTATTAAACCAATTTTCAAAGTTTGATTCATTTCTTATCTTTTGCAGATTTTGGTTATATGTTTTTTCCCCCACCATATGATCTGAATGTTATAACGAGATGCTTGTCATTGTCTTGTTGATGAATTACATGGTTAGCATCATTTCTATGAAATAATCATCTCTTTGACTTGTCCATCAATAACTACATTCATTTCATCTTCAGGATAGTCCTTCATGACCAGAGAGTAGGTTTTAGGAAACAAAGTGGGTTTTGAGTTTTCGGTCCTCTAGTTCTAGGTGGTTAATCAAAGATCAGGGTGGAATTCATGGTAGCATTTCTTTGAGCCCTTAGTTTTTGGTTCACCGTTAGCCATGAAAACTCAACCATTTATTGTTTTGGGTTCGCTCGAGTGCAAACCCCTCTTTTTTGCGTCTTCTAGTACATGGTTTGGAAGATGATGGCCCATGTGGTTAGAGTGGAGGAAAATGGATCACAAGTATTGTTATCTCATGACAACATTGTAGATGACCTGGTCCTTTTCGTTTGGGTAAAGTTCATTTATTATTTTGAGGGTTTCAACCTAGAGGTTGCATAACCCTTTTCCAAAACTTTCGACGGAACCAAAGTTAAGGTAGGCAACATTCAGTTGTAGGTGAGAAAGGAATTCATAGCTGAGACAACTGGTTTGTCATAGGAATGTGATCGATGGTTTAAGAATTTGAAGATAGAGGGTATACCATGGAATTCCCTTTTGGTCTCCAAAAGGTCACACTATAATGTGAAAGGTACGCCTATACAGTTGTTTAAAACCCGCTGACATGGCTTATTGTTGGTAATAAAAAAATTTGTTACTGCGAAGGGAATTATGGGCTGGTGTTCTTGTTTCATATACGATTGTTGATGATTTTACTAGGGTTCAAGTTGAATTTTCCTTTTTATTTGGTCAAGAGTATTTAGAAAATGTCCAAGTTTTACTAGAGAACGAACCCTAACCCTGAGTCCAGCCTGTTCCATCATGGTTTAATTCACATTCTGGTGAGTGCCCAATTGTTGAAAACATGGGATACCTAGAAGAATTTTCTTTTTAGGAATGGGTTTGTTCCTTTGAAATCTGAGCATGTTTCTTATTTACCTCTGAGTAATGATGAACCTATCTATCCAAGTATCTGATCTCATTCACTCCAATATTTCTGAGTTGAGGTGCAGGTCCTGAAAGAATTTTCTTACCTACTAGTACTTCGATCGAGTTTCTTCCTTGAACCGAAATTACTTCAAAAAAACGTGATTTTATTCTAAAGAGAGTTTTGGAAGGAATCCTGAGCCATTTGAAGGATAGGTCATCAATCGCCCCTGGTCATGTACAACCTAAGATTATAGATGATAACAATAAAATTAAAAAGAAGAGGAAGAAAGTTAGACAGGATGCTTGTTGGAACAAATATTGAAATTTTGTCTTTCAGTAGCTTATGAGGGAAACATTTATAGCATTAGCTACCGAAAGTGCAGACTTTCGGTAGCTTAAATCTTATATTTCATATGCCCTTAGCTATCGAAAATGAAGGTGGGGAAAATGGTCATATGTCTGTCACTTGCATCACTGAATGTTCTCTACCTGTCATCTTCAATCAAATAATGCTGAGATCATATCCAAATAATGGGTTGTTTACTTAATTTCAGTCATTGTGGTTAGTTTAACGTTTCTTTTAACTAAATGATAACACTGATTATGCCCCATCCTCATGATTTGAAATTACACAACAGTGTAACAGTCAAAACCAACAACGCATCCAGCATTCACGTACCTGCAAAATAAAAGCAACACATGTTAGATCATCATACAAGGAGCCAGCCTCACACCAAGACACACGACGGAGAACCCACTGACAGAGGGAAGCGTTATTCTCTATCAAACACCTAGGCAAACTCGAGATGAACAACAATTACCATTTAAAAATCTCATTCCAGGATTTTTGGTAGCTTATGACGCTCTGAAATCGCGTTGTTAACTACTGAAAGCTATGATTTTTGGTAGCTAAAGCACCCATGTTTTCAGCCTATTAGCTACCAAAATCACAAGTTTTTCCAGTGATAAACTGCCTTGGAAAAACTCAATTTTCTGAGTCATGGAAAGGTCGTTTTACATGCTAAAATAGTCAATTGACATCTAGAATTCATAATATTTCCAATGGTACTTTTAGATCTGCATTTGGAGCTCGGGAAGGCAGCCAAAAGTTCCCCAGAAGATGGTGCTGCGTTTTTGTGCAGACATGGCCCAGAAATGTAGGAACACACCGAGATTTCAGTTAAACAACTGTCAGTTTGTTTCTCACGACTCTTAGTCATTTTTGGGGTTGTTTCTCATCTGTTACATGCTGGAGGATTAGCTTATTGTAAATGCCCATTATTGAAAATCAACCACTAAACCCTAATTTTAGGGATTTAGTTATACTTTTTCTATTTATGGTTTCTAATCATGAGACATTTGTTCCTTTCTGGAGGAATTTCTTTTGTAATTTGAATTGTTTCTCAGTGATTTAAGAAGGGGGGATAATTCTTATATATGATTGTATCTTCTTGAGGAAGAAGGGGGGGGAACAACCCGAGATACTTTTGGAGGGTTGGGTGTGTAATGCCATTTCTTTCAGCAAATATAGAACATAATGCTTAGAGATTCTATACCTCGTCACTATGTAATTCTATCTTTTCCTATATTCTTTTCTTAGGTTTACATTCATTATGTCTTCCTTCTTTTACATATTCATCTTGTAATGGATCTAATTCAGTAATACCTCTGCTGTAGTCATTTATTGGACAACCTGTTAGGTTCAGCTTTTCCTCTGTTTATGTTGTGAGAAAAACAAGACCTATAGCTTGATTGTTCCTGCCTAGATGTTAAGAACCAAATATCAATATAGCATAGAAAAACCTCAGAAAAAGTACTCAACACCTTGAAAAAGAGATAATTTCAGATAATAAGCCTCTTTGAGGGGGAAACCTCCTTTTACCCCACTTAAATGTTCAAGTACAAGATGATTCAAAATGAAAATGTCTCCTTGGTATATATATAGGAGACTAGGAGGTATAATTACAACTAATGGCCTAAAGACGACATAAATAAAATAACATTACTAATATAATATGCCCCGATTAAGGGGTAATGAACCAATATTAGGGCTTAACATGCAACTCCCCTTGAGATAAGTGTTGTCCTCAACGCTTGAGTAACTCTGGATGCTTCTGTATAAAAGACTCATCTTCCTAAGTGGAATCTTCAACTAGTAGTTTCCTCCATTTAATGAGATACTCTGAAATGGATCTATTCCTCAGCTGGCGAATTCTTTTGTCAGTGATGGCTTCAGGCTCCAATATGATTTTTCCTTCCTCGTCAAGTTCTGGTAATATAGTTTGAACTGGGATCTTGTCGCCTATAACCTTCTTTAAGCATGAAACATGGAAAACTGGGTGTACTCATGAAGATGCAGGC
>ML777629.1:1134341-1144362 GCA_009831015.1 Picea engelmannii | reverse complement strand
AAATTGATTAGGTTCTAAATATAAAGAAGCAATTCGTACCTTTTGTGTATGTGGCACATTATGGAGATCAAAGAATTGCTCTATCTGAAGTATCCATGTGATTGGGTCCTTGCCATCAAACTTCCTCATATCAATCTTAGGAATGTGGTTGGTCTTAAACCAAAGTTGGAGTTTCTCCATTCTTGATTCACCTTCCTTGTGTCCTCATCATGAATTTCATGGCATGCATTTTCACTTTCAGGTGTCTTCTCTGTTACGAAATTTTTCAATACTTCCATGATTTCCCCTTTTAAACCATCCATATTAGTATCCAACTTATCTTCCATTGAATCCATCTTATTTTGTAGTTCATTTATGTCCCTACGCATTTCTTCACCTTCATAAAGAGTCCAAGTAGGATTTTCTGGAGGCTTATTTGGTGTAGAAGTTCCCTTTTTTGGTGGCATGTTGGCCAAGTATCACTTTTGAACCTTGATTTTGAGGTGGTTCTGCTAGACAATATTTACTCTATTGTATCTCCCAAGTTTCAGCCCTTCTGGGTATGAATTTCTTTTATGTATTTCTTTGATTTTTCTTCTCTGCAATGCCATAGGTCTAATCAAAATTGGATGTGCCAAGTGGAATTTACGGCAACTTCCCCACAACTTGCCGATTTTTGTCCTTTCCAGGAGATCTCACTTGTATAGCGTGCCCCACAAAAAATAATTAATAATAAATTCTAAAACTCACACCAGAAATACTAAAGACTATCCACGATCCAATGAAACCAGTCCCACTCAATTTGGATACTCTAGGAAGAAGTTATGATTGTTTTACCTGGAACACCTTCTTGAGACTAGTCAATAAGACTAGTTAGATACCCTATCTTACACAGGGTGTATCTAAAAATTTAAGATGACCCAAAAGATGAAATTTTTACCAAAAATACCTTACTAATTTCTGTAAATAGCCTCCATATTTCAGGTTCCGAAATGTTACAGAAACATTTTTATAGCGAAAATTCCACAATGACTCAGTTCAGGATGATTCCAAAACCCTATCTTGTACAGGCTGTATCTATAAAAGTATAAGGCCTCGGGAGATAAATGTTGAACCCAATGTACCTTGATCTGTCTACTAAATATCCTCCAAGCTGTTCCTTCTGAAATGCTGTAGAAACAAACTTATAGCAAAAATGCCAAGGTGTATCAGATGTAGCAGCGAAACCCCAAGACCTTGAGCTCTGATGCCATATGTTAAGAACCAAATATCAATATAGCATAGAAAAACCTCAGAAAAAGTACTCAACGCCTTGAAAAAGAGATAATTTCAGATAATAAACCTCTTCAATGGAGCAACCTCCTTTTACCCCACTTAAATGTTCAAGTACAAGATGATTCATAATGAAAATGTCTCCTTGGTATATATAGGAGACTAGGAGGTATAATTACAACTAATGGCCTAAAGCTGACATAAATAAAATAACATTACTAATATAATATGCCCCAATTAAGGGGTAATGAACCAATATTAGGGCTTAACACTAGATTACAATTTATATATATGCATGTTGTCTTTCGAAGTTATTTTTTCATTCCTCTGTTGGAATGAAGATTAGATTTATCATAATTAGATACTAAACTCTTTGTTTCAGTCTTCTTCATCTCTTATCTTCTATCCATATTCTTTATTAAATCAATTAGGAAAAAGAGGTCATGCCTCTTCATTTCTGATCTATACGTGATGGAAAGGCATGTTTCAGGCCTAGTTCTAGAAGCCTCCTATGACTGATCAATCAAAAAATAAAACTATTATTTCATTTAAAATGTGCTAAGGCTTGGCTCTATTACAGCCTAGAACCAACCCCTGCGACAACATTTTCTGGCGTCGTTGCTGGGGACGGAGGAACGAAGTTACCTTCCCTAGGATACGACAAAAAATTAGATCTGTTCCTTGATGGTGAACAAGGGATAGGCATTCAATTGGTTGTGATCATTCACCTGACGACTCCTTGGTTCGAAGAATCTACATGATTCATTAGCAACTCCACTGGTCTCAAAATGTCGAATTCGTTCGCTGCTCAGATTGCTGCAAGGTTTTCTCCTCTAGACTTTACAAATGTTTATGGTTTTTCAAACACTATTCTAGACATTAAAATTTGGGAAGATGTCCTTCCTAAATTTGGAGAATATGCAGATGACAATCCCGCTCAACACTTATTTGAATTCCACAAGCTCATGGATGAATTAAAAGTACATCATGAAGATGTCCTAATGAAATTGTTTATGTTTTCGTTGGAAAGAGATGCCAGACTCTTGTACAAATCTTTACCCCATTCCAATATTCCTTCATTGAAATATTTTCACATACTTTTTCATCAACATTGTAAAAGGATCTATTCAGCTGAAATCCTTCTTGAAGATTGCTGCAATATAGAATTCATAAGACAAAAAGATCAAACAAATATTCTTGAAGAGGAGGAAGGAATAACATAAATTTATGAAGTCGATGAAGATAATCAGTATGAAGAAGAGTTGGCTGATAAAGAAGCAGGATATGATAGCTCTTGTGATCATATTCAAGAAGAAGATATTCAACATCATGGTCAACCTGCAGAAGAGAAAAAAAAACAATAGTTGCTTGACCTAGAAATTACACAGACCACCTTGTTAAGCCCTAATATTGGCTCATTACCCCTTAATTGGGGAATATTACATTGGTAATTTTATTTTATTTATGTCGGTTTTATTCCATTAGTTGTAATTATACCTCCTAGTCTCCTATATATACTAAGGAGACATTTTCATTTGGAATCATATTGGAATTGTACATTTATGTGGGCATAAGGAGGTTTCCCCCTCAAAGAGGCTTATTATCTGAATTTATCTCTTTTTCAAGGCGTTGAGTACTTATTCTGAGGTTTTACTATGCTATATTGATATTTGTTTCTTAACATATGGTATGAGAGCTCAAGGTCTTGGGGTTTTGCTGCTACATCTGAGACACCTTGGCATTTTTTCTATAACTATTTTTCTACAACGTTTCAGAAGGACAGACTTTGAAGCTATTTATTATATGGATCAAGGTACGTTGGGTTAAAATTTAAGCTCCTGAGGCCTTATAATTTCGGAGATATAGCCTGTGAAAGATAGAGTTCTGGAATCATCCTTAACTAAGTCATTGCGGAATTTTCGCTATAAAATGTTTTCTGTAACATTTAGGACCCTAAAATCTAGAGGGTATTCACAAAAATTAGTAATATATATGTGGTAAAATGGTTAGCTTCTGGGTCCTCTTACATTTGCAGATACACTCTGTGAAAGATAGGGTATCTGACTAGTTCTATTGACTAGTCTCAAGAAGGTGTTCAAGTTAAAACAAATATAACTTATTCCTAGAGTGTCCAAATTGAGTGAGACTGGTTGCATTAGATAGTGGACAATCTTTAGTATTTATGTTATGAGTTTCAAAATTTCATATCAATTATTTTGTGTGGGGCACACTATACAAGTGACATCTCCCAGAAAGGACAAAAATCAACAAGTTGTGGGGAAGTTACCGTAAATGCCACTTGGCACATCCAATTTTGATTAGAACTGTGGAATTGCAGAGAAGAAATATTAGAGAACTACAAAAAATAAAGTTTCATACCCAGAAGGGCCGAAACTTTGGAGATACAGCATAAGAAATATTGTCTAGCAGAACCACCTCAAAGTCAAGGTTCAAAAGTTATACTTTGCCAACATGCCACCCAAAAAGGGAACTTCTACACCAAATAAGCCTCCAGATAATCCTACATGTACTCTTGATGAAGGTGAAGAATTGCGTAGGGACATAAATGATTTACAAAAGAAGACAATAACAAAATATGAACTATAAGAGATGGTGGAGGGTTTAGAAGGGGAGATCATGGAAGGATTGAAAATTTTCATAATAGAGAGGACACCTGGACGTGAAAATGTATCCCATGAAATTCATGACGAGGACACAAGGAAGGTGAATCAAGAATGGAGAAATTCCAACTTTGGGTTGAAGACCAACCACGTTCTTAAGATCGATATGAGGAAGTTTGATGGCAAGGAGCCAATCACATGGATACTTCAGATGGAGCAATTCTTTGATCTACATAATGTGCCACATACACAAAAGGTACGAATTGCTTCTTTATATTTAGAACCCAATCAATTTGTATGGTATCGATGGATTTGTTCTCACAAATCACTCATCACTTGGAAAATTTTCACGGAAGAAATGATAGCACACTATGAGGATACAAGGAGCAATACCTTCTTTAGCCAATTGATAAATATCAAGAAAAAGGGTTTAGTTACAGAGCACATTGAGAACTTCCAAAGATTGAATATAAAGGTAACAGATTTCCAAATGAGCACTTAATTGATGTACTCATAGGAACTTTAAAGGATAACATTCAACATGAGGTTCACCTTTGGGAACCCAAATCATTGGAGAATTCATTTAAGGTGGCATGAAATGTTGAAAGTAAAAATATGGATATGGCCACTAGAAGGACCAATCCCAACATCTATAGAGAGAATATTGCTCCTTATTCTAAAACACCTCAACCTAAAAGGTTGAGACCTCAACAATTGGAGTAAAGAAAAGAAAAAGGTTTATGCTTTAATTGTGACAATAAGTACAGTAAGGGACATAAGTGTGGTGAGAAGAAATTATTCTACATAGATTGTGAAGAAGAACAAGAACAAGAACAAGAACCATCTCAAGATGAAAATGT
Organism: Picea engelmannii; assembly: GCA_009831015.1. Taxonomy (NCBI): domain Eukaryota; kingdom Viridiplantae; phylum Streptophyta; class Pinopsida; order Pinales; family Pinaceae; genus Picea; species Picea engelmannii. The sequence continues at coordinate 1,139,630 of ML777629.1, read as the reverse complement.
AGAAGCAATTTCATCTGAAGAGTTGACTCCCACGATATCATGTAATGCATTGGATGGAATTAGCACTCCTCAAACCCTCAAGATCGAAGGATAAATAAAAAAGAAATAGGTAATAGTCCTAATTGATTCTGGCAGTACTCATAATTTCATTCACTATAAATTAGCCAAAGCTCTCAATTGATTTGTATATCCAGTGCCAGAGTTTCAAGTAATGATTGCATATGGAGGAACTATCAATTACTCAGGAAAATGCAATAAGATCAATCTTACTATGGGGGAATATGTAATGAATAGACCAATGATTGCTATACCCATGGGTGGTGCTGATGTTGTACTAGGAATCCAATGGTTACAATCATTAGGAACAATGGCTTTTAATTTTCAAGAACTTTTCATGAAATTTTCATTGGAAGGAAAAGAAATTGAGTTAAGAGGTATCACAGGGAAACCCAGTAAGGTGATAATCTCTAATGGAATGACAAAATTATTGAAAAAGAGGCATCAAGGCATTATTGCACAACTATGCTCACTAGATGTTCAAACATCTAAGCCATACATTCCTCAAGATCTCCAAGGGATCATTGATAGGCATTCCAAAGTATTTGAAGATATTCCCAAAGGTCTTCCACCCACTCGAAATCATGATCATGAAATTCACCTAATTCCTAGGAGTGTTCCTCCTAACATCAAGCCATACAGATACCCGTATGCCGAGAAGAGTGAAATTGAACGCATGGTTGAAGAAATGTTAGAGGCTGGCATTATTCGACCTAGCCAAAGTTATTACTCTGCACCAATGGTAATGGTATTCAAGAAAGATAGCTCATGGTGTATGTGTCCAAATTATAGAGAGCTCAACAAGATCACTATTAAAGATAAGTTTCTTATTCTTGTCATTGATGAATTGTTAGATGAACTACGTGGAGCAATCTATTTCACAAAATTGGATCTTCGTTCAGGGTATCATTAGATTAGAATGAAGGAAGAAGATATCCCAAAAACAACATGGCATCCTTACCTAATAGGTAGGCACTTCAATGTCAAAACAGATCAAGATAGTCTTAAATACTTATTGGAACAAAGACTATCTTAAGAAGAACAAAAAAAATGGGTAACCAAGATATTGGGTTATGATTTTGAAATCGTCTATAAAAAGGGGAAGCAAAATGTTGTGGCAGATGCACTCTCAATAAAGGATGAAGATGTTGAGGCCTCTATGTGCTATCTCGATCATCCAACTTGATTGGATAATAGAAGCAAGGGATGAATGGAAGAATGACGAAAACGTGTGGACTCTCATTCAAAGGTTGCAGCAAGATTCCAACGCATCAGATACATTTACATGGAAAAATGATTCACTATGGTATAAAGATTGCTTATATTTATGTAAGAACTCCCAACTCAAACAAAAGGTATTATTGGAATTGCACACCTCTCTAGAGGGCACTCGAGATTTTTGAAAACCTACCATAGAGTCAAGAAGGATTTTTTTTGGGATGGCCTTAAAACTGATGTTCAAAGGTTTGTGGTAGAATGTTTGGTTTTCCAACAAAATAAGGTGGAAAAAATTAAGAACCTAGGTCTTTTACAACCATTATCCATCCCAAGTCAGCGTTGGGAGGAGGTTTCCATGGATTTCATCATAGGATTACCAAAGTCTAAAGGAAAGAGTGTCATCATGGTGACTGTTGATACACTGACCAAGTATGCACACTTTTTTTCACTCTCTCATCCCTTCAAAGATAGTACAGTTGACACCACATTCATGGAGACAGTTCAAAAGCTACATGGCAGCCCAAAGATTATTGTAAGTGACAGAGATCCCATCTTCACTGGACATTTTTGGACATAATTATTTTCTTGTGTGGGTACTCAATTGGCTCATAGCTCATCCTATCATCCTCAATCTGATGGACAAACTGAGATAGTGAACAAATGTCTGGAAGGCTATCTTCGTTGCTTTGTCTCTGATAAAAAAACACAATGGTTCAAATGGTTACCCTTGGCAGAATGGTGGTATAACACTTCCTTTCATACTGCAACAAAAATGACACCATTTAGGGCACTCTATGGATACCACCCTCCTTCCATCACTTCTTCTCTAAAAGAAAAATATAAGGTTCAAGCAGTGGAAGATCACATCGAGCATCAACAACAAGTTCTCCAAATCTTAAAGGACAACCTGACCATGGCACATAATCACATGAAACAAAAAGAAGATCAACATCGTAGTGAATGAAATTTTGAAGTAGGGTATTGGGTGTTTTTAAGACTACAACCATACAAATAGATGTCCCTCAAGAAATCCAAAAAGGATAATAAATTATCACCAAAGTACTATGGCCCTTATAAGGTGTTGCAAAATATTGGTACTATGGCATACAAATTGGAGTTACCTGCATCATCACGAGTACACCCAGTTTTCCATGTTTCATGCTTAAAGAAGGATATAGGCGACAAGATCACAGTTCAAACTATATTGCCAAAATTTGAAGAGGAAGGAAAAATCGTATTGGAGCTTGAAGCCATCACTGACATAAGAGTTCGCCAGCTGAAGAATAGATCCATTTCAGAGTATCTCATTAAATGGAGGAAAATACCGGCTGAAGATTCCACTTGGGAAGATGAGTCTTTTATACAGAAGAATGCAGAGTTACTCAAGTGTTGCAGACAACACTTGTCTCAAGGGGAGGGGCATGTTAAGCCCTAATATTGGCTCATTACCCCTTAATTGGGGCATATTACATTAGTAACGTTATTTTATTTATGTCAGCTTTATTCCATTAGTTGTAATTATACCTCCTAGTCTCCTATATATACCAAGGAGACATTTTCATTTGGAATCATCTTGGAATTGTACATTTATGTGGGCATAAGGAGGTTGCCCCCTCAAAGAGGATTATTATCTGAATTTCTCTCTTTTTCAAGGCGTTGAGTACTTATTCTGAGGTTTTTCTATGCTATATTGATATTTGGTTCTTAACATACCTCCTCCTTTAGCAGAAGAAGAGATAGATCTGCTCCTCGATAGTTATGTTGCAGCCCATGCTTACACAGATCTGCAACATCCACACAATCTTGAATATGTGAATGAAACTTCTTATATTATTAATGCAAATCTGATTTTAAATGATGACATCCATGAAACTATACAGGAATTCTATGAACCTATTTATGATGATGATTCCCTACCAGGAGATTAGCTTGTAGACTCTGTTTTGTTTCATGAAAAAAATGTGGTTGTCATGTTTAACAATCCTGAGGAATGTTTGGTGTTCAAGAATGATTTAGATTTTGATGTGGAGGAGTATAAATATGAGATAGAAAGCATGCCAGAGAAAGGATCAGAGTTTCTCACGGTTGATACCTCGAGCATTTTTCTAATTGATAACACTTTAGATTTATCTGTTGCACCCAAATATGATGAGTACACCGATGATTATAAGATCATTTCCTTAGAACAATTTGCTGCAGGTTTTTCATGGAGAAAGGATGGTCTTCAACCAGGATTCAATCGTCTTCATGAGCATACCAGATCGGATGATTTTGAGCACAATGATGCAAAACACAAAATCCTAGAGGAAACTTGTTATTTACCTCAGGACCATGCATTTTTTCATGATCCTTTTGCTGACCTTTTAGAGTCATTTAATGGAGTAGTATGCTATGTCATGGATATTTTGTCACAGGAATCGAGGAAAAGTTTGAACATTCATGATCAACAGCATGTCATATGGGATTTTTTCAGTTTCCTTTTTCAGGTTGCTCAAAGAAAGTGTGAGCAAATTTCAAATAAGTAGACATTTATTGGATTGGCTTCACTAGAATTTTTGTATCATTTGATTCAGTGAGAATGTTTCATTAGTTAGAGTAGGTGATGTATATAAATAAGCTTGACTTTGAGCATTAGAGTATAACAGTGGTTTTCAGTATGTTTTCAGTTTAGTTTGGAATCCAGTATGGTTTTGTTTTAAAGCATTACGACTCCATAGCCAAATGAATTCATAAGAGGTTTTTTGTTTCGGAAAGGCGCAAGTAAATTGACAGGGTTCAGAGTTTGATATGGATGATTTCAGGTTGCCCAATGGATCAAGGCACGTGGTCTACTGTTCTTGGCACTTTGTAGGAAAGAACCATCCCTAGATGGAGCCTATGTTAGAACAAATATTTAATTTTGGCTTACGGTAGCTTAGGAGGGAAAACTTTATAGCATTAGCTACCGAAAGTGTAGACTTTCAGTATCTTAAATATTAGATTTCATATGCCCTTAGCTATCGAAAGTGCAGGTGGGAAAAACTTCCATCTATCTATCATGCACATCACTGAATGTTCTCTACCTGTCATCTTCAGTCAAATAATGACGAGATCAACTCCAAATAATGGGTTGTTTACTTCTGTTCAGTCGCTCTGGTTGGTTTAACGTTTCTTTTAATTGAATGATAACATTGATTGCGCCCCATCCTCATGATCTGAAAATCCACAGAAGTGTAACATTCAAAACCAAAAATGCGTCCAACATTCACGTACCTGCAAAATAAAAGCAAGACATGTTAGTTCATCATACAAGGATCCGGCCTCACACCAATACACACGACGAAGAACCCACTGACAGAGGTAAGCACTATTCTCTATCAAATACCTAGGCAAACTCATGACGAATAACAGTTACCATTTAAAAATCTCATTCCATGATTTTTGGTAGCTTATGGAACCCTGAAATCACGTTGTTAATTATCGAAATCCAGGATTTTTGGTAGCTAAAGCACCCATTTTTTCGGCCTGTTAGCTACCGAAATCGTAGGTTTTTCCAGTGATAAACTACCGTGTAAAAACTCAATTTTCTCAGCCATGGAAAGGTCATTTTACATGCTCAAATAGTCGACTGACATATTTAAGTCATAAGATTTCCAATGGTACTTTCAGATCTTCATTTGGAGCTTGGGAAGGCAGCCAAAAATTCCCCACAAGATGGTGTTGTGCTTTTGTGTAGACATGGCCCATAAATGTAGGAACAGGCCCAGATTTCAATTAAACAACTGCCAGTTCGTTTCTCACGACTCTTAGTCGGTTTTGGGGTCATTTCTCATCTGTTACATGCTGGAGGATTAGTTATTTACTTATTGTAAATGCTCATTATTGAAAATCAACCACTAAACCCTAATTTTATGGATTTAGTTATACTTTTACTATTTCTAGTTTCTAATCATGAGACATTTGTTCCTTTCTAGAGGAATTTCTTTTGTAATTCGAATTGTTTCTCAATGATTTGAGAAGGGGGAAGAAGTCTTA
>ML777629.1:1118839-1134264 GCA_009831015.1 Picea engelmannii | reverse complement strand
GGTTGGGTGTGTAATGTCATTTCTTTCAGCAAATATAGAACAAAATGCTAAGAGATTCTATACCTCGTCACTGTGTAATTCTGTCTTTTCTTGTATTGTTTTCTCAGGTTTACATTCATTCTTTCTTCCTTCTTTTACATATTCATCTTGTAATGGCTCTAATTCAGTAATAACTCTGCTATAATCATTTATTGGGAAACCTGTTAGGTTCAACTTTTCCTCTTTTTATGATGTGAGCAAAATAAGACCTGTAGCTTGATTGTTTCTACCTAGATTACAAGTTATATATATGCATGTTGTCTTTCAAATTTATTTTTTCATTCCTCTACTGAAATGAATATTAGACTTATCAAAATTAGATACCTAACTCTTTGTTTCAGTATTCTTCATCTCTTATCCTCTATCCATCTTATTTATTAAATCAATTAGGAAAACGAGGTCATGCCTCTTCATTTCTGATCTATAAGTGATTGAAAGACAGGTTTCAGACCTAGTTCTAGAATCCTCCTATGACTGATCAATAAAAAAGGAAAACTATTATTTTATTTAAAATGTGCTAAGGCTTGGCTCTATTATAGCCTAGAACCAACTCTTGCGACAACAATGCTAATGACATGGATTTCAAAAATAAGAGGAGTAGTTGGCTTCTGTCGAGGATGACAAGGAACCGATATCAAAATCATAATAAACCCATTCCGACAGTAGTAATAGAAGATACAATTTTTGTCGAAGATGTATGCTTTGATTCCACTAGAGTGGATTCACCACAGTACAATTTCGTTTCAAATCTGCCTTCATTTGTAAGGGAGAAAAAAAGGTTTATAGGGATACAAAATGATCTGAAAATGGCGGTGGAACAAGGTAATCCTTTAAACTCAGACAATACACATCCTTTGCCATGATTGGAACATGTGTATTGTGAGGAGTGCTTCACTTGGATTCAGAGGTACTATCAAGACATCTCGTATTTGCAAGTTCATATTAACTAGGTGCTAGGTCAAAACATAGTTTTGGAAAGGGAAAATTCAGATTTGAGATTCGTTGTGAAACAAACTTCTCCCAGGGCTAACAAGAGATCCAAGAAATCAGGGGACATCATTATTAAAAACTCATCTAATGTCAATGTTGTTATGAATTCAGAATTGCCAGATTCCTCTTTTTCAAATGTTTGAATTGGTAAATAATTTATTAGAGTTAACGTTTTGATTAGTTTGTTGCAACAAAATTTGTTTTCTTGTTTTATTAGACTAGCTACATAATCGTAGATTTTGTATCTTGTCTAGAATTAGTTTATGAGATTTTTTTTTCTAAATTAAATTTTATCTTTCTTCTTTTCAGGTTTGAGGAGGAGTGAATTGCAAGTGTTGTTTAAACAAGTGAATCATTAGGATATGCTTCTAATTTGCAAGTCATTTTTTATAAAACAGTTTCAAAACAATATTTTGAGTGATGTAACTATTTTTGCGAAATTACTAGAATGGTTGTTATTGCAGACCTAGATTAAAGGTTATTTTTTGAAGAAACTTTATTGGTGAAGATTTGTCTCTATCTGTTGTATATCAGAAACAGATCATTGACATGTTTTAAATACTGATACTTTCCTAGATACAAGGGTGTTCTTTTGGAACCTGAAAGAGGGACTATTTTTTTTGAATGATATGGAAATACATTATGATTTTTGGCTTTAGTCTGGATAGCAAATTTTATGATATGATTATTTAGTAGTCATATTAATTTTCATACTTTTCAAGGCATGAAAACATATATTGTATGAGTTGGCTTTAGTCTATTCGTCATTATATTCTTTTAAGTTTTTCTTATATCTTTTTATGATATGGTTCATCATTCTTGGTTATTATAATCCCCAAAAACATGTATCTTTATGTTCTGAGTTTATGTCGAATGCTAGAATTTGTTATATCATTTGCAGAAGATTGGAGTTGCTTCCATCTCTAAATTTTGAATCACATAAAGCCACATGAAAAATATTTGTCTTTATGTTTCTTACAAATTTCTTTCAAAACATTAAAATTGCTTGAATTTCTTCAAGTAATATCATAAATATATTCTTTGCTTCTCTGTAAAGTGCTTTCCATAGATTTATGATTGGAAAAAAAGTTATTGGAGCATGCCTTACACAGAAAGACAAATATCTTAGTGCTTTCCTTTATTGTTGATCAACAACAGGTTAGCTATCTTTGACAAGATGATTTATTTTTGAGTGAACAACGATTAAACAATTCAAATTTAAATGCTTTGATCATTTCAGTTATATCATCATAAATCATATTCATTCATTTTGTTGTTTGTGTGATTAATCATTTTTAGAATAGTTTTATTATCCTCATGTATTACTCAAACTCTGTTTTAGTAGTATAATTTTCAGTTTCACAAGGCTTTACACAAACCTTGTATATGTACATAGATATTGTATATTATATAAATAACACTATGTGCTATTTATGTATTAATAGATAGATATATTATCAAATGTACTTAGTGGGTTTATATAGATAAATAGTATTTTGTTTTCTTAGTTTACCTTAGTATTTTCACCGGCTAACGGAGCCGTAAAACCCGTCGAGGTAGGTTACTTTAAATGGCTTGGGTTAATTAGAAAACCTCAGAATGGATCTTCCCTTCTTGTTGGCAGTGTGTCATAAACACATGTCAACAAATGGCGCTAGAAGGAGGGCCTGAAAGTAATTAATGGCATGAGGAGGTTGAAAGAATCCCCCAAATAATCATTCCCCAGTCGTGACTTGTAGTTTCTCAGAACCTACTGTTATACTTGATCTAGCCACTACATCAAAATCCACACCTGAGATTCCCACTGAACCTGTGACACCAGTTCCTCAAGGAATTAATGTACAAGAAATTATCTGTAATTCTTGCCAATCAATAATAATAACCCAAGGCACATTTTCCAGACTTAGATAGTTTGGTGAACAATTAAATCAGCCCCTTGATGTTTCCAATCAGCAAGAAAATCCTCTTGGAACTAGTTCACCCAATCGCACATTATGTGATACCATTACTAGTCCTTTCAAAGCACTAATACAAGGTGCTAGATGATTTGGACTTCCTCCTTCCCCACCTATGTCTTCTCTACCCTCTTCAAGAGGAGAATCCTTTGATGAAGACAGTTCTTCGTTTGGGAAATATTAAAAATCACACACAACAAATCCCATGGCTAACCAAAACAATATTGCCATACCTTGGCTTGATCAAGATGTTGTGGAAGTACCCGGACCTCAATCAAAGATCATATTAAAAAATTCATGTTATTTGTTAGGCTTTGAAATGTCGAACACGAAGATGTCGTGTGTATAATATTCCCTTACATATTTGAAGTAAATGACTCCACATGGTATTTTTCACAACATCCCCAAACTATTGTTTCCTGGAACATGTTTGAGACCTTTTTCTTAGAAAAGCTTGGGGATGAAAAATCTCTTCAAGTTCTGGTGATGGAGTTGTCCAACATGAAAATGAATCCCAAAGAAAAAGTCAAGGATTTGAATCATAGATTCATTACACTTAAAAATAAAATCCCTACAGAAGCAATGCATGTTGAAAACTTGATTATTGCGTACTATGCTAAATCTCTACACCATACCATAGTTATATGGGTTAAGAGGTCTAAGAAAAACACTTTAATAGAAGATTTTGAGGAGGCATTCCTCATTGAAAAGGATATTCTTAGTTTAAAGGATAATTTAAATGCAGAAGATGAATCAACTTCCTCTTCTAAAAAGAAGATAGAAATCCTTAGCATACCTCCCCGAAATAAAAAAGAACAAGAAACCTTATATTCAGAGGGTTTACAGAAATCCTTTCAAAAGTTATCTAATCAAGTCATATACTTGAAAATATCCACACAAGAAGGATATTCAAGTAAATGGAATTATAGACCACCTTTTAGGAGACCTCTTCCTCCAAACAGGTCAAATCTAACTGCAAAAGGTATGAATTTTGAAGGGTTACATCATGCTATACAAGTCATGTTAAATGGAATTGATATTTTTGTTGTTGTCCCACCTGAAAACGAAAATGATGCAGGTGAGGAAGAAACACCTGATGAGGAGGACTCATCTCCCCCAATTTTCATACATCTTTCCAACAGTATTTTCCAAGCTAATTTTGAAACTGTCCATAAAAACCAACACCCATATAATACTCGTAGTAAAGTGAATAACACATATTCGCCCGAAGAAAATAAAAATACTATATCAAGACAACCAAGATAGATTAAAACATCAAGAAATTATTTCTCCCTAGATTTAGAATATGATCTTGTTGAATATATTAAAAGACTAAAAGAAAATATATCGATTTTTGAACTGCCCAAATTCCCTCTCATCCTTCAGAAAATGTTGCGAAGTATAGTTGATAATGGTAAAAAGAAAGATACCCTGGACAAAAAGTCAGCAGAAAATGGCATAAATTAAACAAAGGATGTTGTGAACAAAAGATCACCCGAGGACCATAATAAAAAATACACGCTAGATAAAAGTGTAGAGAATTTAGATAAAATAACTTCAGATACAACGGGAAAAAATCATCAGACTTCTTCTCCTACACCATGAAAAAATGTGCCACCATTTTCGTTAACTTTCAAAATCTTCAACAAAAATGTGAATAATTGTATGGTATATTCTGGGGCCTCATCGAATGTAATGCCTTTTTCTATGTGTCAGAAGATAAATGCTAAAGTCAAACCTTCCGATTTGAAAATTATTTAGTTAGACAGAACTAATGTCAAAGTTGTTAGTGATATTAAAGATGTATTGATTAGATTATCATCTAACCCAAAAGTGCACCAGGTAATTGACATAGTAGTCGTTGATATTCTAGAGGTTTGTGGAATTTTATTGAGCATAGATTGGTCTGAACAATTGCATGGTTATTTCTCCACATATTGGTCTCATTTGTGGTTACCAGAAAACGACCAGCCAAACAAGCTCATAATTAATAGGGAACGTTATCTGAAATACATTGTTACAGATCTAAATGACTCGAGTGAACCTTTTATCGATGGTGTAAATACATTTGAAGCTCAAGGTATGAACACTTTCTTTGGGAATTCCGTGACTGAAATATCCACTATTATGAACCCAAATCAACAATCTGAAATATTAGTCCATACTTAGGCGACAACTTTTAAAAATGATGCAAACTTTGTTGATGGTTGCGAAAATGATGAAATCTGGTCTCTATACTTTGATGGGTCTAAATATCATGAAGCAGCCGGTGCTGCTTGTGTTTTGATTGACCCCAAAGGTAATAAGACATTCATTTCCTATAGATTAGAATCTGAGTGTACAAAAAACACGGCAGAATATGAAGCACTCCTGCAGGGACTTAAGAAGGTTGTAGATCTTGAAGTGCAAAGCTTGATGGTATTTGGTGATTATGAAATTGTAGCTAGACAGGTAAAAAATGTTATTCATTGTTTTTCACCTCACCTCAAAAACTACTAGACCGAGGTATGGAACCTAATCCATAAATTTCTTGCTTTTAACATAAGTTCTATTCCTAGATCTAGTAATTCCGAAGCAGATTTATTGGCTATTGTTGCATCAAAATTATTACCTACCGAGGGATTTTATCCTAATGAATTTTATGTTGAATTGATGTTCATGCCATCCATCCCCGACAATATTACCAATTGGAGAGTGTTCTATGATGATCAACAAACCATAAATTTTCTGCATATGGAGGACACGTTCCAAGACGTTGTAATTGATGAAATTACTCACAATGAAAATCTTCATGATTTTTCGGTAACATCTGAACCTCGTTCTTCTGAAACATCATCTGATTTGGTAATTTCTATCCCTAAGTCCATCATTAGGTTAGAATTTTTTTCTGATTTACATGACAAATTTAGGATAGTGGTTAATTTCAAAACAAACAATTCCTCGTTACTATATGAAAATGTAAACTTAGGAACGCAAGATAACCCTCAGAATATTAATCTGGGAAAAGGGTGCTCTCAACAAGAAAGATATGCATTCATAACATTATTTAAAGAATTTAAAGATGTATTTTCTTGGACATATGATGATTTGAAAACCTTTGATCCAAACATAATACAACATGTAATCCCTATGAAGCCCCAAAACCAACCATTTCAACAAAAACTTAGGAAAATGCATCCTAAATTAGAACCCATAGTGAAAAGGGAACTAAATAAATTATTAACCGCAAAGATAATTTTTCCAATTCGACATACCCAATGGGTATCCAACTTGGTCCTGGTAAGAAATAAGAATGGGGAAATACGACTCTGTGTCGATTTTTGTAACTTAAAATGGGCCTCGAATAAAGACAATTATCTTGTTCCTCCAATGGAAAAAATCTTGCAATAGGTATATGGTTCTGAAAGGCTATCCTTATTAGATGGTTTCTTAGGGTACAACTAGGTTCTCCTGTCTCCGTCAGATCAATTAGAAATCACATTCTTCACCCCTTGGGGCACTTATGGCTATTGAAAAATGCCTTTCAAATTAATTAATGTCGGAGCCACTTTCCAAAGGGAAATGGATATTGACTTTCATGGCCTTATCAACTAGTCAGTTTTTTTTTACCTATATGATGTCACTATCTTGTTGAAGAATAAAAAAGATCACTTGTCACATCTTAGGGTTGTACTAGAGCATTGTCGTAAGTTTGGTATTTCACTGAATCCCAAGAAATCACTTTTTTCAATAGAGTAGGGAAGATTACTTTGATTTATAGTTTCAAAGGATGGAATGATAATAGACCCCGAACAAACTCAATCTATTGCCAATATTCCTCCACCATCTTCCAAAAAGGCAATGCAATCTTTTTTGGGTAAAATATTTTTTTCAGACGTTTTGTTCCAAGATTTTCCGAGATGGTTATGCCTCTGCAAAACATGATTAAAAAGGATGTTCTTTTTAAACGGGGACTGAAATAAAACTTGGATTTTAATTCTATTAGAAAATATATAACAAAAGCCCCCTCCTTAATGAGTCCTAATTTATCCAAAGACTTCACGCTTTATACTTTTGCATCAGACAGATCATATGTTGTTGTAATTACTCAGAAAAAATGTTGAAAATAATGAAATCCCCTTTTCATTTATGAGTTATGATTTTAAAGGAGAAAAATTAAATTATCCTGCAGTTGATCAACAAGAATATGTTTCCTTTAATGAAGTAAAACATTTTAGACCTTACCTCTTGAAATCTAGGATAAAATTCATTGTTCCTTACCCTGCAGTAAGAAATCTGTTAGTTCAGAAGGAGCTTGGAGAGAAGAGGGCCAATTTGATGACCTCTCTTCAAGAGTATGATATTGAAATCATACTGGCACAAATTGTTAGAGGCCAAGGCATTTCCAAACTGGTGGATGACTCAGTTGAACTGTCAGATAATGAACTAGCAGTACGAGCTGAAAAAACACATCATGAAACACAAATCTGTTGTACACAAATTTTGCCTAATTCTTGGTACAATGATATCAATTTTTATTTGTTGCACGAAACTACTCCTCGAAATATCAATCCCAAAAATATAAGAGCACTAAGACTCAAGTCTGCATATTTTCAATTAATTAATGATGTATTGTTTAGGAAGAATTTTGATGGTGTATTTCCGTGTTGCCTAGAAAAGGAAGAATCTGAAAAAGTGTTAATTGAGCTACATTTTGGTGATGTCGGGGTCATTTTGGTGGGGATACAACCACCCACAGAGTACTTAGGGTTGGTTACTATTAGCCCACATTGTTTAAATATGCTCATACTATGGCTCGCAAATGTGTAATTTGTCAAAAAGCTACAAGACGAGTCAAGAAGGTTGCATTCCCCTTGGAGCCAGTTACAGTAGGCACGCCATTCCAGCAGTGGGGCCTAGATATCATAGGGCCAATTAACCCACCTTATTCACAAAAACACAAATACATTCTCATGACAATGGATTATTTTACAATATGGTCTGAAGCTTCACGGTTAAGGGTAGTAAACACTAATCAGGTAATTTTGTTCTTAAATTCTCATATTATCACACGTTTCGGGATACCTGAATGTTTAGTTTTCGACAATGCTTCTTACTTTTCATCCTTGGACATGAATATCTATATTCTAGAAAAGGGAATTAAGTTAAAATACTCTGCTAGTTACTATCCTCAAGGAAATGGCATGGATGATTTGACAAACAAAAATCTGATTAAAATACTGAAAAGAACAGTGTCAGATAATCACAAAAATTGGCACAATGCATTATATAGCGCACTGTGGGTTGACAGGGTCACCCCAAATGCATCCATCGGTAATTATCCTTTATTCCTCATTTATTTAAGAGAATCTATCCTTCCTCCCCACGTCTTGCTCCCATCACTTCAGTTATCTCATAAGGTTCAAGAAGAAGAATTTCCTCCTTCAAAGAATCGAATAAATTCTTTACTTAAATCGGAAGAAATTAGGACACAAGAAAAACAGAAACTAGACCAGCACCAACAAATTGTTAAACACGAGTTTGATGCAAGTTCATCCTATGATATAAAATTCGACGTAGGAGATTTGGTTCTCAAGTGGGATAAACCACATGAGGACAAAGGAGAACACACCAAGTTTCAAAATATGTGGTTGGGACCATTTGTTATTGTAGAAAAATTGGGTCCTAGTTCCTTTCGTCTGCAAAACTTGGAGGGATAGCCAAACACTTTTTCAGTGAGTGGACAGACTCTCAAGAAGTATTTCGCTTGATAGAAATAAGACCTGACACCCTGTAAATATCCCAAGTTGTGTACAATTTTGTTTTCTATTGATTATTTTGTTGTTTCTTTCTTTATTATTTATTTGATTGAGTTATTTATGGATCACAAACTATCGTGGAAGGGAATTTTCATCATCGGATTTATCATTGGATGGAAATTTGAAACAATCCAAACATCCTCAATAGTAAGACTTAGCTCAGATAATGGGTTTATAAGACAGTCATTCTAGAGGTTCTTTTCCAGAATATTATTCTTGAAATTTTGTCAAGATCTTTGGGAAGTATGATTACCTTTAAACTTTTTACATCGTCCTAGTTCTAAAGAGATCACCTCAAAGAGCTTCCCCATCCTCTATGATGTTTTCTTGATTTAAATCTAAATGTATAAAACATGATAAGAACTACCATTTCTAAAAGAACAAAAAAGTAAATAATATTGATCGGTCATATATCTGTCTGATTATCAAATCTCCAGTATCACCCCACCCTCTTTGTCAATTTGAAATATCTAAATTCTATCATTACAAATGACTAAGGAGGTTAGGAATCACTTTAATATTTCGGAAATGTGTGTAAACTCGTCGGGGTACTGAACAGGCACGTTGCTAGCGGGCAAATGCGCACATGATACCCAGACAACTTTGTTAGGTACTGAACAAGCATGCTGGCAGTGCAATGTTGAGTTCGAGATATGTCATGTATGTTTTATAAGTTGATCATATATTAAAAAGGTTTATATCATGGATAAACATCTTTTGGGTTAAATGAAATCCTTGTCAAGGCTATGAACACCTGCTGGTAGCAGTGGCCCTATCAATGGTATTGAAGTTACCTTTATAAATATCGTCGCCTTTTTATCAAAACTAACTTTTAGGTTATAATCGTATGTTAAAGCACTCCTTTTATGAGTATGATTGTTTTTGGGTAAATGGGTAAATAGATCATATCTTAAATTTCATTTACCCATTTCAATTTCATGTCTGAAAAACGTGAAATTTAAATCCTTTCCCAAAGACATCGACTAAACTCTTAAGGTTTTCACCCTATATAATCAAACAAACTATTTGGAAAATCTAAAATCATAAAGCACTTAGACTACGTTTCAATGGTGAATGCTCAACAATGTTAAAATATTTGCAAAATATTTCATAACATAAGGTTGAAACCAAATCGATTTGTTATTCATTCGATTTTATTATTGAACCAATTTTCAAAGTTTGATTTGTTTCTTATCTTTTGTGGATTTTGGTTATTTGTTTTTTTCCCCCACCATATGATCTGAATGTTATGATGAGCTTATTGTTGTTGTCTTGTCAACATATTACATGGTTAGTGTCCTTTCTATGAAATAATCATCTCTATGTCATGTCCATCAATAACCACATTCATTTCATCTTCATGATGGTCCTTCATGACCAGAGAGTAGGTTTTAGGAAACAAATTGGGTTTTGATTTTTCGGTCCTCTGGTTCTGGGTGGTTAATCAAAGCTCGGGGTGGAAGTCATGGTAGCATTTTTTTGAGCCCTTATTTTTTGGTTCACCGTTATCCATGAAAAAATCAACCATTTATTGTTTTGGGTTTGCTCAAGCGCAGACCCCTCCATTTTGTGTCTTCTGGTACATGGTTCACAACTTGATGGCCCCTGTGGTTAGAGTGGATCCAAATGGCTCACAAGTATTGTTATATCATGACGACATTGTATATGACCTAGTCCTTTTAGGTTGGGTAAAATTCATTCAGTCTTTTGAGGGTTTCAAGCTAGAGGTTGGACAGGCCTTTGCCAAAAATTTTGATGGAACCAAAACTAATGTAGGAGACATTCAGTTGTAGGTGAGTGAGGAATCCATAGCTGAGGCAACTGGTTTGTCACAAGAAGCTGATCGATGGTTTGAGAATCTGAAGATAGAGGGTATACCTTGGCATTCCTTGTTGGTCTCCAAATGGTCACGCTATAATGTGAAAGGTACACCTATACAGTTGTTTAAAACCCGTTGGCATGGCTTACTATTGGTAATAAAACAATTTGTTACTTATGAAGGGTGTTATGGGTTGGTGTTCTTGTTTCATATACAATTGTTGATGATTTTCCTAGGGTTCAAGTTGAATTTTCCTTTTAATTTGGTCAAAAGTATTCAGAAAATGTCCAAGTTTTACCAGAGACAGAACCCTAACACTGTGTCCATCCTGTTCCATCATGATTTAATTCGCATTCTGGTGAATGCCCAATTGTTAAAAATAGGGGATACCTGGAAGAATTTTCTTTTTAGGAATGGGTTTGTTCCTTTGCAATCTGAGCTCGTTTCTTATTTACCTCTGAGTAATGATGAACCTGTCTATCCAAGTATCTCGTCTCATTCTCTCCAAGATTTCCAAGTTGAGGTGCAGGTCTCGAAAGACTCTGTCTTACCTACTAGTACTCCGATCGATTTTCTTCATGTAACCAAAATTACTTCCAAAAAACACAATTTTGTTCCAAAGAGACCTTTGGAAGAAATCCTGAGTCATTTGAGGGATAGTTCATGAATCACCCTTGGTCCTGTACAACCTAATATTACATATGATAATAATAAAATTAAAAGTAAGGGGAAGCAAGTTAGACAGGATGCTAATGACCTGGATTTCAAAAATAAGAGGAGTAGTCGGATTTTGTCGAGGATGACAAGGAACCTATATCAAAATAATAACAAGCCCATTCCGACAGTAGTAATAGAAGATATGATTTATGTCGAAGATGTAAGCTTTGATTCCACTAGAGTGGATTCACCATAGTACGATTTTGTTTTGAATTTGGCTCCATTTTTAAGGGAGAAAGAAGGGTTTACAGAGATACAAAATGATCTAAAAACTAAGATGGAACAAGGTATGCTTTAAACTCAGAAAATACATGTCCTATACTAGGACTGGAATAGGTGTATTGTGAGGAGTGCTTCACTTGGATTCAAAGGAACTATCAAGACATCGTGTATTTGCAAGCTCGTCTTAACCATATGTTGGCTCGAAACATAGTTTTGGAAAGGGAAAATTTGGATTTGTTAGTCGGTGTGCAACAAACTTCTCCCAGGGCTAACAAGAGATCCAAGAAATCAGGGGACATCATTATTAAAAAATCATCTAATGTCAATGCTGTTATGAATTCAGAATTTCTAGATTCCTCTTTTTCGAATGTTTGAATTGGTAAACAATTTCTTAGAGTTAACGTTTTGATTGGTTTGTTGCAACATAATTTGTTTTCTTGTTTTATTAGACTAGCTACAAAATCATAGATTCTATAGATTATATAAACCTTGTATATGTACATAGATATTGTATATTATATTAATAAGACTGTGTGTTATTTATATATTAATAGATAGATATATTAGCAAATGTACTTAGTGGGTTTATATAGATAAATAGTCTTTTGTTTTCTTAGTTTACCTTAGTGTTTTCACCGGCTAATGGATCCGTAAAACCCATCGGGGTTGGTTACTTTAAATGGCTTAGGTTAATTAGACATCCTCAGCCCTGATCTTCCCTTCTCATTGACATGTGTCATAAATGTGCGTCAATGGGTATTTACAAAAGGTGACTCTGGAGGGGAAAGCCTTTACGGTAACTGGAATCGATGTTGGCCAAGCTCACTCATGCTCCTTGGAGGGTATACCCACATTTATGTGTGGGAACTTACACCGAGGTGTAAGTCTGTTAAGAATTTATTCAACGTAACTTTTCCACCATCTCTATCTCAGCCCCTTCTTACATTGTTCTCGTGACGTTGGATTTCATCACCAATTAGTGCATTCATTGCGAGAAGGTTTTGTTTGTTTGCTTGCTTCCTAGATTTTTAGCGTGTGTTGTTTATTTTTCCCTAGCCTACTCTAGGTTGGATCTGTGTTTAATGGCTTCAGTTCTCGAAATGACCAATGAAGCAACCCTTGCTCCGGGGTAACCTTTCATTTTTCCTTCATACGAAAACGTTGGTCCTCCTTACATTGCTACTTTGAGCCTTCTAGGTCTCACAATTGAATTACCGATATGGTTTTTTTCCACTCAGGTAATCCCGAATGCAGCTAGTGCTTCGGTTGTAAGCACTTCCCCCCAAGAAAATCAGCCTCATGTTGATCCTTCACCTTCTTCACCCGTAAGATATTCTTTGCCTTCTTCACTTGCATGGTCTTCTTCCGTTTCATCGTCTTCACTGAGTGAAAGCTTTGAAGCTAGTAACCTGGTGGATACAAAGAAGAAGAAAAGGAAGATTAAGAAGAATAAGAATAAGCAAGGGTCCAAACTTCCAACCACTCCCAAACATGTTGGACAAACACAAGTTATTGATAATTGTGTTGGGAGTGTTGGTGATGCTAAGATCACCCAAACAACCCATAAGCCCAAGTACCCTTGCAGGATTTGTAAGGTTATTCATATTCTTAAGGATTTCCCTGGCCTATCCAAGGTATAGAGGCCTGGTCTACATGCCCTCACCAACCCATTTTGTCAGCCCCTAAACAACATGTTAATGACCTCCCACCAACTAGTCAGGATACTGTTGGGAAGAAGAAAAGTATAGTCAAGTTACCGTGTATGTTATGCAGAGGGAGTCATAAAACTCAAATTTTCCCTCATATGTATGAATCCTTGAAATTACTAGAAGACATGACTACTTCCTAGCCTCAACTTCTGATCGCTTACCCCAACCTTACTCTCAACCCACCTGTCATTGATGACATGGTCAATCTGGTCCCTTCATCGGTCGGTTTGGTTGATCAGGTAGTCAATCTAGTAATGTCCTTAGGTGAAGTAGTTGACAAAGTGGTCGATGTAATCCCATCCTCGGTCGATCCAACTCTCCCATTAGAGAGTACAACCCAAGCACTCAATCTGTTTCCATATGTCAACCCCATTCTCCCCTTGGAGAATGCAACTCAATTGGTCGATTTGATCTCGTCATCATTCGATCCTACTCCGCTAGAGAGTAACTGCAATACTTCCCACATTTTTCTCATTGATACAAAATCTACCATGCTAGGGGGAATTCCTCCTCCTTCCGTGGAACCCCCTCCAATTAATGAAGCTATCCTTTTTGGGGGGGGGTCCGCTAACTGGACCTCGTATTCCCTCTCACATTCGTTTCAAGATTACAATACATGTTTGTGGTTGGGATGTTCCTCATACGTTGATAGATGAAGGTGTGTCCTTTAGTATTTTGTCCTCTATTTATTGGAAATATTTGGGTTATCCTCAACTTGTGTCGGTTACGCAAAATTTCTTAGCTTTTAACAGAAGAACTAGTCAACCTTTAGGGACCCTTTCTCAGTTTCCCATAACTTTGGGAGGGAAAACTATCTTTATTGACGTCATGGTAGTCCAAGACCCCTTGGATTTCGATTTACTCCTTGGGAGAGATTATTTCTATGCCATGAAAGCTATCATGTCCACTCTTTTTCATGTGATATTTTTCCCTCATGATGGAATAATTGTGACTATTGATCAACTTTCATTCATTTGTCTTGACTTTATTACCAACTCTATGACCTCCCTAAATGGTTCTTATATGCAGATGATATCACCCCTGCCACAAGTCAATTATGTGGCATTGTCTCCCATGCCTTTAGATGTCGATGTAGATGAGCCTCTCATTGTAAGCTCAATCTCTTATGAATTGGATCTGGCCATTGACATGGTGATCTCTTTGGTAGGGCTATTGGATCTGGTAGTTGACATGGTGATCTCTTCGGTAGGGCTATTGGATCCTGACCTCCTTACCCCTATCGCGACCCTCGACATGTGTTCCTTCTAGGGTGTGTTTCTTCCATCGAGTGAAGATCTCTTGGAATCCATGACCAATTTTTGTCCCTTGACATGGTTTCCTTCTAGAGCATCGTCCTCTTCGAATACATGATCAAGAAGAGAGATTTGAGCATAGTTTTCTGATTTCAATCTCGTTAAAAAATGAAACCAACTATGAGGATAGTTTTTGCATCTCTATTGAAACCTCATCAAAAAATGAAACAAAGGTTATGAGAATAGTTCTTCTCCTGTGTCAAGCCCGTTAAAAAATGAAACAAAGGTCTAGGTATTGAACCTAGATTCTCAAGCATAGTTTTTCTTCTCAGTAGAAATCTCGTTAAAAAGTGAAATATATTTTTTCCCCTTTCTTCGGTTGAGTCAAGTACTTCATTACGTATAGTATTTGAAGCTTCATTTCATCCGCATATGCTATTGGATGAAACAAATTTTAAGGGGCAATTCTTCCAACCTCTAGAATTCAAGCTGAAGTTAATTCGCTATCTTCTTAAGCTGGGGATAAAGTACCAACCATCTCTGGATAATGCGTTGGGAAGTTGCAAGCATAGTTTTCCCTGGTTCAAGCTTGTGTAAAAATGAAAACACCTACCTCAAGCATAGTTTCCTCTGGTTCAAGCTTGTGTAAAAATGAAACCAGGTCCAAGAATAGTTTAGTTTAGTTTTTAAGCTTGTGTAATGTTGGCCCTCGACTACATTTTGGGGAAACTTTGATCAGTTTTGGCCCACTTTTGGACTTCGATGCGTTGGTCGAAGCAGGATGATGCAGGAGCATCTCTCCATGCCAACCAGTCAACCACGTCAGCGCACACTCATTCATGTGCTGAAAAGGAGGCGCAGCCTCATTTTGAATTTGTATTGAATGTAATTTAATGTGCTTAGGCTGTTGAGCCAGGAAAGCC
>ML777629.1:1099006-1115069 GCA_009831015.1 Picea engelmannii | reverse complement strand
TCAGCCATGAAGTTGAAAACAATGCAACATGGGAGGTTGCAGAAGCAGAAGAAGGAGACACAGACAGCATGTGTTTGGCTGATCTGTGGGAACAGATTGAAGCCCTAGAAGACAGGGTGAAAGTGCAGGGCATGCACATCCAATAAGTGAGGTTGGAAATGGATGAGGATGGCATGGGAGATCATGATGATCAGTCCCATGGCCAAAAATTCTTGCAGCTGTGGAGACTGCAACAGAAAAACCAGCCACTGGAGCAGCTAGATGAAGTGATAGAGGACATTAGAAGGCTGATGTTGAGGTCAGTGCAGACTACCAACGAGGAGCAGCTAGGCAGAAGAAAAGCAGCAGCAGCAGCGCAGCGGAAGCAGCAGCAGCAGAAAGGAGCAAGTGAAAAGCTCCAAAGACTTATTTGGGACCCAGGTGGATTCCAACAGCTCAGAGAGGAAGCTCATGAGCAGGAGCTCATGATTTTTGCAGCTATGGAGTATGATGCAGGAGCATCTCTCCATGCCAACTAGTCAACCACGTCAGCGCACACTCATTCATGTGCTGAAAAGGAGGCGCAGCCTCATTTTGAATTTGTATTGAATGTAATTTAATGTGCTTAGGCTTTTGAGCCAGGAAAGCCATGCCTTTGCGCAGGCATTAGATAGGATCGGCCTTTATTGTAGATTGGCTGAGATCTAGGTCCAATTCTGGACTAGACAGCCCCATTCATTGTAATTAATTAGAGTAGGTAAATCCTGGAGGGAAGCGCTGAGAGCACCTCAGGTAAAAGAGATAAGGAGATCTCGTTTAGAGGGAGAAAAAAGATATACATGTAGATAGAATGCACGTAGAGCTGGAGAGAGCTCAGGAACATCTGGTAAAATATACAGGCATTTTCCATTATTAATACAGAGCAGTTTTTCCTGCACCCATCTGTCATTATATGCATGTCTGTATGTGTATGTTCAATATATGGTGCAATTGTGTATTGTTATTATGCCTTTGCAGGAGTTTGGTTTGATTTCAGTTTTGAGAGGTCTTTGAGGTTTCATGCCATGAGGGTGTGACAGAGTGCCGAGACTCTGAATACCGGTGCATAGAGAGGCACTTCTGAACTCGTGAGGAGTCAGACAAAGACGTGCGGAAGCACAATCTTGGAATCATCGATTCATACAGAAGGACGACAGTGGGGTTGCTGAACACCTCAACAGTCAAGGCAGTGTAGCTGAGACACTGTTGTGGACAGAACCTTTACTCGGAGTTCTGTAGGAGCTCTACCAAGAAGGTATCGAGCGTATGTACAGGAGTGTACAGAGAGAAAGAACTCTGCTGTGAGTTCTTCAGTGAATACCAGAATCACTAAGGATTCTGAGAGGCTCTGCCAGGAGGGCATTGAGCAGATGAAAAAGGTGCATATGAACCCAGAACTACTGAATGTTCTGTGGGAGAAGAGACTCCGCCAGGAGGGCGTTGAGTAAGTGTGCAGATGGCACAGGAGGAAAGAACTCCGTGAGTTCTATTATCTGAAGGAAGCATCCACTGAAGGAGCTTTTACTGGGTTACTGAATACCCAGAGTACTCARCAATAGGTTGCTWGAGTTGGGAGACGRCCAGGRAGGCATMTGAATATTCTCCATCAGTGAGAGGAGAAGAAAAGAGAAATTCCCCAAGGGGTCTGAGTATTCGTAAAAGCTCAGGACAGATAGYGCTTTGCGCGCGGAGACTCTACAGAGACACAGGAGTCATCGAATCCTTCGAGGGTTCGATAGGAGAAGAAAAGCTCAGGAGGGATAGTCCCTTTGTTTCAGTTGCACAGGACGAAGGTGGCGAACGGAGGATTCTCAAGAGAAAGAGAATTCGACGACTTGGAGAGGTCGAGGAGAAATCCGAAATCCCGAGGACCGTCTGATCGTGGAAGAGTTGCGCGGGAGATAGCCGTAAGCACAGGCGAGGAAGGGTCAAAGCCCATCGGGCTTCGGGGTATCGACATTCGGGGATTGATAAGGTGAGGATTCACCCCTCGTAGAATCACGAATCGCGATTCCCCGAATGAATCTGCACCGTTGATCTGGACGAGGACACGTGGCGCAGGATCCCTTTGGATCGGGGTTCGGCGTTCGGCGTTCCCAGAGGCAAGAGTTTTATACTCTTCGAAGTCGCGACCGGCGATTTCCCGAGTCAGCTGGACCCGTCGATCTCCAGGGAGACACGTGGCGGAAGATCTGGAGGGGTCGGGATTCGGGGTTTTCCAGAGCCTGTGACCTTGTGTATCAGGAGGCGCGAACTCCCGAATCGTGAAATCCCGATAGAACGAGATGGGGACAGGTGTCAAGAAGTAGGCCTTCCCAGGAGATGTCGACGCGTGGCATCGGAGTTTCGGCGTTTGGGGAATGACAAGGTAAGAGTTTTATGCCCCGTGAAATCGCGAGTTGCGATTTCCCGAATTAACGAGAGCCATCGATCATCGGAGGGACAGGTGGCATCAGATCCCGGATATCAGGGTTCGACATTTCGGGGTTTTCGACACAAGAAACTTGCACCACGGATTCGCGATCCGCGAAATCTCGAAGAGGACGTGGCAAGGTGGGTCCCCAAGACAAAGTGGGAGACAGGTGGCAATACACCGGAATTCGCAGGTGAGAGGTCCAAGTCTGCACGTGCTATCGGAGTTCGGGGTTCGGGACTTTGTGGTGTCAAGGGTTCATGACATCGCATACTCCGATTTCCCGATAGGGAAATCCCCAAATAGAAGCAGTTGACCCATTGACCATCGGGGTTCGGGGTTTTGTTTTGCATGTGAACTATGTTCGCATGAACCGCGAACTCCCAAAGTCCAAATTCCCGATATCCGAAGGGAAAACAACAGAAGGAGCCTACTGTGGGTAGTGGACTCCCGAGAGGAGAGGAAGAGTACTTTGACTCTTCGGGCCCGTGGCAGAAGAAGGTCCTGGTGGAGCGACTTGCTCGGTGAGGGGCGGGTTGCGTCACATGAGCACCCAGGTAAAGCTGAGATCACGGATCTCACCTATTTTGAGGGTTATGTGGACCCGTTAAGGGGTACTCTAGGGTTTTGTAATGGGTTTATGGGATGTCATCCCATGGGTTTTCCCCATGTTTAGGCCTTATTGTAAGGGTTTGTAAAGTATAAATAAAGAGGAATGTATTGTAGAAGTAGTTCATGTAGTTCTGTGTGAAACATAAGGGCTTTGTGCGAAGGAATGTATGTGGTAAAGGCTTTGTGGTCGAATGTGATTTTGTAGAAGGTGCTAAGTGTTGTGATATATATTGTGGCTCTGTGCATTTGACCTAGTTTTGGAAGGTAAAGAAGGAGGATCTAGTGCTTAGTATGCAGATCTCCTATCTTGTGCGAAGTTCGACTCTGTGGCTTAGTGCACAGGAGTAACTGGATGTAATATTTTGGCGAATAATAAAGAGGCGAATCCATTTGTGGACGTAGCCCCACCCTGGGGTGAACCACGTATATATGGCGTCTCATGGTTTTGCTTTGTGCATTGTCTTTTCTATTATGCATTTTCTTAGTGCTTTTGATGTGTAATGAATATGTATTTTGTTGCTTAAGTACTTTATTTATGTTAAAGGTTAAATGAATGCTAGATATGTCTTTGATTATGATCTACGATGTTACTGAGGTTAATAAACTAATGCATTTTCACTTCCTAAGTGTTAACAAAATATTTTGTGAAGTTATCTTATCACATATTCGTGTCCCATCCTAGTTACAGACACCTGTGTCCTGTAACCCCCCCTTCTTCTACCTCGGGTGAGACTTCACCTACTTCGCAGGTGTTTGCATTGAACCCTTGGTGCATTGTTAAGCATTGAACCCTGGGTCTGCCCCTGTGCCAACAAATGGTTCCATTGTCGGGACCTGAAACTATGATTGCTGGGAACTGAAGTAAAGAAAAAGAAAATCTTTGTGCATAGGTCTGTTGCTAAAGCGTGCAGTACTCTACTTATGTTGTAAGATTTGTGCCAAGAAAGTAAGTTGTTCTGAAGAAAAGAGGTAAGATCTTAAAAGAGGTAAGCTTTGTGCTTTGGTAAGAGAAAGATAAGTGAAAATTTATGTTTTGAAAGCATGAATTTAAGTATGTTTAATAGATTGTGTCCTAGTTTGAAGGCTAGGGAGCAGTTGAAAGAAAGAGTTGATTTGAGTAAATTTAATGGAAATGAAGAAATATATGTTATTCCTATGCATATAAAGAATTTTTAGACTGATAAGTGGATGCATGAACCTAGAAATATTTTTTGCAGATTACAGGTCCAACACTATGATCCTAGGGGAAGTGCACAGTACATAAACGATTGGGGAACATTTAAGAGAAAAAGAGGGTTGACTTTGTGTTATAATTGTAGAAGGCTGGGACATATTGCTAAGGAATTCCATCGGGTAGGCTCTATTTTTCTTTGTTGTAAAGTTGTTGGTCATGAGGTTGAGGATTGTCCAAGGATTATTGCTAAAGTTGAAGGGATGGGAATGAGACAAGAAAATTATGAAAAGACTCAAGAGACTAAGGGTATGTTAGAGAGTCATAAAGAGAAAAGATCAGAGGAAGTTCATACTATGTTATTACAGTTGGAATAAACAATGGATGTTCATAAAGATGTCAGTTTACCAGAAAGACTGAAAGTAAAACAACGCATACGTGCAAGAATAAAAGACTTCGACATAGACTGTATAGTCTTGGATGAAGAAACATAAGTGAATATTATAACAAAAGAAACTTGAGAAGTTTTTGGAAAGCCTACTGTGGTACCTTCTTTAGGAAGGATAGGCTTGTTTAAGGGTAAGATGATAACTTTATGTGGAAGAGTAACTACTGTACCTATTATTGTTCATGGAACATTGACTGAAGAAGA
This sequence comes from Picea engelmannii, assembly GCA_009831015.1. NCBI lineage: Eukaryota > Viridiplantae > Streptophyta > Pinopsida > Pinales > Pinaceae > Picea > Picea engelmannii. The sequence goes on along the minus strand of ML777629.1, from coordinate 1,110,203 downwards.
ATTTGAAGTCATTAGGTTTGTCGAGGACAACGCCCCTTTCCCACTTTTGTTAGGTAAGAATTGGATTGAAAAGGATTAGATCAGAAGGAAAGCAGAGGAAGAATATATAGAAAAGAAAAATCAAGAATTAATGGATTTCATATCTAGGAAAATAGACCAACTAAGAGAAGGACGGGAGGATAGGTCGAAGCAACAGAGAAAAGTAACAACAGAGGAAAAACAGAAAGAAAAATAATTAATTATCAAGGTTGAAAGAATACAAGAAGGCTTGAAGGACCTATCTATCCAAGAGATAAGTATGCCCACTCAGGAAGTTCTAAGAAAAGGGATATTAACTTCAGAACCTTTGAGGGTACCTCAATAGTGTGAAGCCAGTATGTTGGGGGAAGATAAAAATAAAAATGGAAAGAGGATTCCAGAAATAGTTAAAGAGACTCAGATAACAGGAAATAAGGCAATGAAGCTCAATAAGAAGAAGGCTAAGTTGGAAAATCTAGAAGAAGTTAAGGAAACCGGATGGAAGACTTCATAGACTGGAACCTCACAGGAGGAAAGTATGCAGGGTTTGAACCTCGCTGGAACAACAGGTTCGCACAGATTTGTACTTCGCCCTGGCGAAGTTATATAATCGTTGGAGGCAACCCGACCGTTAGAATGACACTCCAGAACGGTTAGGAAATGCATTTATGGATTTATGGAATGCTTTTGGACATTGAGACCATGCCATAACAACTAGATTTACATTAATGGAAGCATTTAACTCTAGTCTATGTCCATTGGAAGATCTGTCATGACCGCCCCTCTTATTTAAGTCGTCGATCATGACATTGGGACCACTTTTTTCTACACATGATTGACTGATCTAAGACGATAATTTTCCAAGTGTTGATTTGTGTTATCGTGGTTATCTGAAAGTATACCCCGCCTGTCTATTTTTCTACCCATTGTCTGTAGGAAACTTTGTAGTCATACTATAAGATCTCGGATGAAGATATGGAACAGATTATAAAGGAATGGCCAAAAGAGTGTCTTGTACCTGTTGTCGATGTAGATTTATCTGACACTAACACTATAGGAATCCTGATGGTTATGCGAGCTAAGAATGTCAGACAGTCCAGTGGGACGAAGAAGCAGAGAAAGCAGGTTGAATTCCAGGACATAGAGAGTGACGAAGAGGACGGAGAGAAAAATTCTGGAGATAACGGTTCTGTCTTTCCAAGAGGAGGAGAAGACGAAGCAAAAGGACACAGAGGAGGAGAAGACAAAGAAAAATTACAAGGAGGAGGAGATGAAAGAGAATACGAGAAAGGAGAAGGAGAAGCTACACCACCTAAATATCCCCCTATTGAGATAGTGACACCACAAAAGAGGAAAGTTACTCCAAAGAAACCTCCAACAAGGAAGAAAACGCGCACCAATAAGCCACAGTTGGAAGCCACTCTCACTAATGACTACATTAGTTTGGTCCATGAAGCTATGGAGGATGCCTCTGAAGACATGTTGTAGAAATACGAAGAGAAACAGGTGGATTTGTATGAAAGGATTGAGAGGGAGTTGAAGGAAGTGCAACAGGTTGTTCGATTGGTCTGCACAGTGCCTACTACACCGTCTATGCCTTCCTCATCACAGACCACAGATTTGAGGATGAACCAACTCCATAGGGTGAAACAAGGATTTAGATCACCCTCCCCTATTATAACATCAAGTTTCCTACCCCCGAAGCAGTAAAGGATAGCCCCAACTTGGATGTTGAGGTTAACCTTAAAGGAGTACCTCCGGGACAGGTCAAAGTATTGGAGGCAGGTTTGAAGGCATACAGAAGGGAACAAAGAGAAATGACTACTGAAAGAGTAGCCCAACTAAGAAGGCTTGCTGGTGAAAAAGAAGCTCGGTTCCTGAGAGCTCAGGAAGAGAAGGATAAGGCTACAAAATCCTTGCAAAAGGAGAAATATGAAGTCCTAGTACAGTTACGAGAAGTGCAGGACAATGTAGCTTCCTATTAAAGAGAGAAAGAATATCTTCAGGCGAAGCTTCAGGAGGAAAAGAGAGCTGGCGAAGCCTAGCTACAGAAGGAAAAAGAGAAGCTACTCGCAGAACATGTTGTGGTCAAAGAAGAACTAAGTAAAGCATGTCGCTTTGTGCCAGGCTTGGCACAGGAGGAGAAAGAGCTTGTCGAAGATCAAGTAGTGAAGCTCGCAGAGACCCTCCATCAGTTTCAGGCTATCTCAACTGGAGGCCTGAATAGTGTCGAGCACCCCACAGGAGGTGCGTGACCAGAGGGAGGAGTCCACCAAAAACACAGTAGCAAGTATAAAATCCCTCTCCTTGGAATGTAAACAATTGATTGATAAAATCACCGAGCATATGAATGCCTTGTCAAGGATCCAAAGTTAAAGAATCTAGAGGATCAGTTATAGGAGGTGGAGCAACAAGAATTTTCATTACAAGTGCAGATGAAGCTTCTCACAGCATTAGAAAGGATGAAGAGATCCCAAGAGCAGCGCACAGTACAATAGTAGATCACTTCCCTCTAGAGTTAGGTGATGGAAATAAAACAAAAGTTACAACTTGTGCAGGACGAAGCTTGAAAGGTGTTCGAGGAAATCAATAGCTAGGGTTCACAGTTAGATCAAGTAGTTGCAGGAGTAAAACAACACCTGGAAGGGCCTATTATAGAGAAGATAGCCCAGGAGCTCGCTAAGAAGAATTCTCAGGTGAGGCAACAATTCGAGGCAACTCGAGTTAAGATCGAGGCTTTTGAAGCAACGTTCTCCAAACCTGGGTGACTCGAGACGAGTCATAGGTGATTGTTCGGGGCCTGTTGGCCCTCGACCAATTTATGGAGAAAATTTGGTCAGTTTTGGCCCACTTTTGGACTTCGACATGTTGGTATAAGCAGGAGTGCCCAAGCGAAGTTGAGATCGTGGATCTCACCTATTTTTAGGGTTATGTGGACCCAGTAAGGGGTCCTCTATGGTTTTGTAACAGGTTTATGGGATTTCATCCCATGGGTTTTCCGCATGTTTAGGCCTTATTGTAAGGGTTTGTAAAGTATAAATAAAGAGGAATGTATTGTAGAAGTAGTTCATGTAGTTCTGTGTGAAACAAAAGTGCTTTGTGTGAAGTAATGTATGTGTTCAAGGCTTCATGCTCGACTGTGATTTTGTAGAAGGTGCTAAGTGTTGTGATAGAGATTGTGGCTCTGTGCATTTGACCTAGTTTTGGAAGGTAACGAAGGAGGATCTAATGCTTAGTACACAGATCTCCTATCTTGTGCAAAGTTTGACTCTATGGTTTAGTGCACAAGAGTGACTGGATGTAATATTTTGGAAAATAATAAATAGGAAAAGCGGTTTGTGGACATAGCCCCACCCTGTGGTAAACCACATATATCTGGTGTCTCATGGTTTTTCTTTGTGCAATGTATTTTTTGTTATGCATTTTCTTAGTTATTTTTATGTGTAATGAATATGTATTTTGTTGCTTAAGTACGTTTTATGTTAAAGGGTAAATGAATGGTAGATCTGTCTTTGATTATGCTCTGTGATGTTAATGAGGTTAATAAACTAATCCATGTTCACCTCCTAAGTGCTAACAGAATATTCTGTGAAGTTCTCTTATCACATATTCGTGTCCCAGCTTGGTTACAGACACCTGCGTCCTATAACCCCCCTGCTTGTACCTTGGGTGAGACTTCTCCTGCCTCACGGGTGTTGTCGAAAGGGTTGGTGGTCGGGGTTTTGTTGGTGAGTTGTTAAGCGTTAAACCCTGGGTTTGCCCCTATGCCAACATGTAAAAATAAAATCTATCCCAAGCATAGTTTTGTTTTGTTTTAATCTTGCATAAAGATGAAAACAACGCAGAGAATGGTCTTTATTCTTTCTCACGCTTGTAAAAATATGAGAATGTAATCAAGTAGAATTTTATCGCTTTTTTGGACTCGTAATGGTAACACCAAAAAGGAACCCCCTCGATTCTCCTTTAATATCTTTTCAAGATCCTTAAACATGAAAATATAGCCGAGCGATATTGTTCTTTTCACACTCGTAAAAGTATTTGAAGAAAACATCTAATGAGTGGTAGGCTATCTCTTTTTCGGTCTCGTCGAACTAATTTACAAAAAAGGACATTTTGGAGTTTTCTTTAAGTGTTTTTCAGACTCTCTAAACATGAAAAACCCCTAAGTTTTCTTTCTTTGGACTCATAAAACAAGCATCGAAAGTCCCATATGGGATCGAACCACTCTTTCCTAGGGTTCATTAAAAATACTCCGAGGGACTCATCCGAAGGATGAGCTTACATTACAAGCATATGTTATCCTCCTCAAGCTTGCGTAAAAATAAAGAGGTACTTTCTAGAAATGGTGGGGGAAAGTTGGGAAATACATGTATATCTGTATCTGTGTTAGTGGCAGTAAGTCTCTCTTGAACATGGCACCCCTCTTCATCATTGTATCTGGGTTGGGAAATCCATTTGTTTCTCATTTGACCATCCACAAGTCCATATGTTGGGTCCTCCTTGAGTCAATGCTACCAATACAATTGTCATGTCGTTCATATGTTCAAGAGAAGTTCAACCTAAAACATGCCTTCTATCGAGTCGATCATCTGTAGTCCTCAAATCTTACCATGTCATCCTTCCCTGAGTCAGTTCTGCATCACTTTATGATCTGGTCTAATTCAAATCTATTACATATTTCATGTCATTGATGGGGGATACATTAAGGCCCTCTTCTGATGAGTCTTTTCCTATCGACTTCAACTCATTATCCGAGACTTAGACTTAGAAATCATTTAGTACCTTGGAACTTTCATGCCTCAATGGCAGGTCTCCTCGTTTTCAATAGTGGGTTCACATCATTGACCCGTGATTGGAATATTCCATCGAGTGTTTGACTTCAAATCATAAATTCATATTATTTGGATTGCACTAGATTACCTTGGTGGTCATTGACATCAATGGTTATTTCCCTCGCACTTGTTAACAATATCCATTAATGATCGGTAATCAAGTGGTTTCTACCATACTTGACATCGACACTTGTAATCACATGGATAGATTCGTACTTCGGGATGATGGAATTGAGGACCTTGCATCTCACCATATCGGTCCAGGTTGTGTTGGAGTATTCATAAGTTTGTACTGACACATAGATCCACCATGTATGTCTCGTGGCTATGTCCAAATTTGGGTGTTTATAGCATAGATCCACAGTGTATTTCTCATGGCTATGTTGAATCATGACGACATGGATCCATGGTGTATGTTTGGTGTCCATGAATCACTTGAAGATTATGATTATATTCACTTGTAGTATAAGTATGGGAATGCCTACCTCAAAAGATGGTATATTATTATGCAGATGCTTGATTGTTTGTAGGTTCCCGACCGATGTGCTCCTTGTTATCGACACACACATTCTACAAAGTATTTCATCTATCACATGTTCCAACTTCATACTTTGGGAAGAATTATGTTACACATTATTTTGTTCACCCCTTTGATCAACTGACAATATGTGGATGACTCACTTCTTTGTTCCCTGAAGCTACTAAAATGAGACTTTTTCCATGAGAAAATGAATCATCTTTCTTTTCTTAAAAACCATATCAAAGGATATCATTTCACCCTACTAAATTATTGGGGTGTGACGATGCTTGATCATTGCATTTTGCACAAATTTTAACTACGGCATCACCATAATCTACCTGTGCTTAGGGTGCAAGGATGCTCAAACAAGGGAAAAAGGTGAAATTCATGAATGTTCTAGAAGGGAATCTTCTAGAAGATGAGGTGGCCTCCGATCGGTTTTGATCTTACTCACTTCTATGATTTAATGGGATCATTCTAATATCCTCATCCATCCCTCTTTCACCCTATATAAAGAGGGATCTCTCATGCGAAAGGCTAGGCTAGCTTATGCATGAATAATTCTACTGAAGATTGTACTTGTGATAGCTTTTCTTTAGCTTTCCAAGTCAGGTTGTGAATACTCTTCATAAAATAATTGGAGCAAAGGTGTGTGTGTTGAAGAAAAGGGCCATCAGAAGGGACCTTGTATTCTCCCCTTTCATCAATACAATGCAATGACACATTTCTTCCCTATAAAAGTGTCTCCATTTTTATTGTATAATTCCTTGATCTTATGCATAGGATTCATTGGAATATACATATCATTGTTCTCTCTCTTTGTTGGTTTGTGCTTCTTAATAGGTTCAACATCTCACAAATCCAAATATGGAGTAAGGGCGATACTAGTGAGGATCAAACGACATTTAAATAGTATGCCATTTTTCCCTCTTTGAGCTAGTTTACATTACAATGAAATCTAAGGAGAAGCTTGTATTCTTCTCTATTTTGTTCTTATTTCTTGTTGAATTTTGGGAGATTATTTTTTGTCGACACTTACCAATTGTCCTATAACGGATGTGAAACTTCTTGTGGGAGTTGTAGAATTCCTTATGTGACGTAGGACCTCCCATCCTAAAACACTTTATTTGTATACTACTTCTATAACTGCATTTCAAACCCCGAAATAGGGGTGCCAAGGATCGTCTTCCCCTTCTCTGATTCGATCACTAACATGATTGAATCCATATGAAGACAATCTTAACATAGGGTGCTAAACTTTGTTCTCTGCATTTTTCTAAGGATATCTAACTTTGATCCATGTGATCGAGGGATATGACCTCATTCCAATCTTCCGAGCGCTAACCTCTGATCTCGTAAGATCAACGGTCCCATTTAAATGGATCGTGAATATCGACAACCACGAATGATTGTGGAGCTTAAAATTGGTCGCACTTTAATTTTCCTCCTGATCTCTGCAATGGAAGATGCTCATTGGTAATGGAATCGACATAGGTCACTAATCTGTTGATTTATCGATATCAACGATCCTCTTGGATTGCAAAGGATGAACATACGTGGATGTTAACTCACCCTTTGATATCCACAATGGATCCCTGTCGTTGATCTATCTTCAGCATGATCTAACGCTCTCGACTTAATCATTCATTGATCTGATAGTCCTCCTCTGCATCTTTCATATTTGATGGATGTTGTTCATTGATTATAGAGTTACTCCTTTCCTCACGATTGAACAGTTATCATTCACTAGTGGAGTGATTGGACGACTGTTGTATCTTTGTATTCAAAATCTAACTCCACCCTTTGAGGGTCATGATTTATTCTTTCTGCAAATTGACGTTTCCTTTAGCTTCTTTTTCCATGCCTGAGTGAGCTATCTTAACCTCAATGGCTACCCAATTATGAATAGTCTAGGGTCATCAATCCTTTACAGTGATTCATGAACACTGGAACACCTCTATTGTTGGTTTAGTTTACAAGTTGCACTGATACCTTGACCTGAGAGGGTTTCTCCTTAAACTTGCAATCGATTCTTCAGTCTGCAATTACACCCAACCTAACCTACATAGGATCCTCAATTATGAGACAAAGATTCACTTAATTTTCACAGAGAAATTCAATGCACATATCTTCTCAAACAAATAATTTTGCATTCAGCAAATGTACACTTACTGTACATACAATTTACATAGGCTCGCAGGCCTTCTGGTCTTTCATTGACCAAACTCCCTTTCTCTCTCTAGCCTAATTCTCCATTTGGTTGGCCACCCCAATTTCCTGAAGGATTATAATATTTGTACAAAATGATTCTGCAACCATTTCTGGTTCAGATCCACAATCCACTCACAATATCCTAAATATCATCTAGATCCATAAAATCCTCAACCAATCCTAATCTAGGATTCAAAATCCCTATTCGATCTAATATCTCTTAATATATCTCAACCCTCATGTTCTCATACATTCTAGAACATTTACATTTTAATCCTCATACACAAAAATTACATTTCAAACTCTCAAAAACATAGGAAAATACATTAATCATACTTATGGAACCTAAATGAAAGACCACCTAGATCTCTACCAAATGTATAAAATATGGAAGGCAGGATGCACCTGCATCAGACTCCCAAGGTTGAAAACATTCATGATCTCCTGATCATGTGTCTTCAAATTCTTATGAAAACCTCCAGGGTCCCAAACCTTAGTTTGTAGTTGTCCAATTACTCTGCACCTTTGTTGTTGCTTCATATCAATGTCCTTTTGGTTTATTTTCCTTCCTTCATTCAGTTTCAAATTTTGATTGATCATCTCTTTTGTTGTTAGCTTCCTCCATATGGTCTGTCTCATCATCAAATTCCACAATTCCTCAATTAGAGTATCAATTTCTATTGATTCCTGCAATCCTTGATTGCTTCCAATAACATCTTCTTGGGCTATCCATCCTCTCTTTTGTCTTCTTTTGTTGCTATATTTTGGCTGCATTACACCTTCACCTGCATATCCTTGACCACTCTCAACACTTTTAGAATACTCACGTACACAATATTTCACCTCTTCTAATTCCACATTTAACCTATGGAATTCTTCCAGCAAATTATTCTCTTGAATTTGACTAAAGCAACCAATTAAAGCCAAGTTATTCATATCTTCAATTACCATATCAACAAAATTCTTATCAGTAAATTTCATCATTTATTCCTTGTACCCTTCTATATCCCAATGCAACATTTCCTCAACAAAAATATCTTTAAGCCAATACACTACCTCACTTATGTCTTCAACAATGCCCATACCTTCAACATCCTTTTCATTTTTTTCATGAAACAATGCTACCTGAATAACAAAATTTTGAATATCACCTTGACAAAGAAATTCTTCCTTCACCATATCCTTGGAATATTTATAATCTTCATAACCTGCATTCACACACCAATTATCACATTTAACATTACAAAATTATGTTGTTTCCATCCTTAACATGGATTTTCCTTCTTCTTCTGTGTTTTCTGCTGATCTTTTATTGTCTCTGTCTACTTGAGACAATACTACCATTACATCATCCTTTAGTGCTTGACCATATGCAAACACACTTTCTTGCAATTCCTTGCAGTTCTCCATCCAATAAATGGAGTTACCAATACCATCATTGAGCATCAATTTCCGCTCAGGTTCACACCAGTGAACTTCCTCATATTCATCCATTTCCTCAATAACATCCATGTATTGTGTTGTTGTCATGATTCCAAAAATCATATGTCCACCTTCGCCAGACTGCATGATAGTCTCATCTAGATGTCCAATTTCCTCTCCTGCAACCACAAACAATGGATTATCATAAAAATAAAATTTATGAGGGATTATATCCTCATCCAAATCCTCTGTAAACACATCATCATCATCATGATATGAAGTCCTCAAAGAGTCCATGAGACTTTCTGCAAGCCTCCACTGCTCTTCATATCCTTCTCTAAGTACATCTCCTTCCTCAGGTTCACAATAGATAACCTGCATCCTAAACTCAGTTTCTCTAAGTTTTCCTCTCAACATTGCAACCATCCTTTGTCTTAGCTTCACCTGCAGTGAATTCCATCTCAAATCCTTCCTTATTATAGTCCAACCTTTCCATTGGTCCTCTTCTTGTCCCTCTAGCATCATTAACATAACATCTAAATTTGCCTTTATCTCAGTAAACTCCTTGTCAAACTCCTTTTGAATCATCCCTTGAATACCATTTTCCTTGGTATCCTTATTGTGGCTTCCCTCATGACTATCAATAGTCATATTCCTCTCCTTCTTCTATGGACTCTCCTTTCCCACTTGTGAGCTACAACAAGCCTCCTTCATCTCTTTGTAACAAGTCTCCTCTTGTTACCAATGTCAAGTCATCATGTTGGAATTCTTTTGGTTCTCTGTAATAGAACCCCTCTTTTGAGCACTCTTTCTCTTCAACTTCCTAAGTTGTCTACTATTGCATCTTCAATGGCTCACTTTCCTTTGAAAACTTATGTTGTTCTCTCTCTCAGCAATCTACTTTGCTCAATTTGCCACATGCATTACTCTTCTTCAGTCTTCATCCTCCTATGGCTTCCTTGTTGTACCATGCTGCTATGACCTGCATTAAGAATACACTTTAGACCAATTTAACTTACCAAATTTTACCTGTGAGATCTTTTCCATGATCTCCTTCCTCCTTTTGGCTAGAAATTTTTTCTGTCTCTGTAACTTTGCAATTCCTTTGTAAGGAAATTTCAAGGTTCTTTATTTTTCAAGCTCAACCTCTATAATATCACTTTCTCTTTTAGAACATAATTGTTCTTTTATCACAACCCTTTAACTCTATGCTGCTATCAGTTCCTTCAACTTGTTTTAACCTACAACAACTCAAAACTAGATCTAGAAATTAAACACACCATCAGTCTTCAAGATCTCTGCATGATCTTGTTCCACCATTTGTCAACACTTGAATAGACAATTTCCTTTTAACCATGCCTTTGTCTATCAAATTTATAATTTGATCCTCTCTTCTTTTCCTTGTAATGTCTCTGCTAATTGCACACAAATCACACTTGCTTTGTCTTCCTTGTTCTGTCAGAATTTACTGTTTGATCTCATTTCCTTTTCAAAGAGATTGTACTTGCTATGATACCACTTGACGTGGGACCTCCGATCCTAAAAACCTTTAATTGTAGTCTACTTATATAACTACATTTCAAACCCCGAAATAGGGGTGCCAAGGATCGTCTGTTGCTTCTTTGATTCGATCACCAACAAGATCAAATCCATATGACCACAATCTTAACATAGGGCGCTAAAATCAATTCTCCTCGTTTTCCTAAGTATATCTAACTTTGACCCATGTGATCGAGGGCTATGAACTCGTTCCAATATTTCAGGTGCTAACCTCCCATCTCATAAGATCGACAATCCTATTTAAATGGATCATGAAGATTGACGACCACGAATGATTGCGGAGCTTAAACTTTCTCACGCTTTAATTTTCCTCTCGAACTTTGTAATGGAATATGATCGTTGGTAACAGAATCAACATAGGTCGTTGATCTATTGATCTATCGAGATCAACAATCCCGTTGTATTGTGGAGTCTGAACCTATGTGGATGTTAACTCTCCCTTTGATATTCACAATGGATCCCCTTCATTGATTTATCTTCAGCATGATCCCAAGGTGTTAAGGTCCTAACCCGCACATGGGTAGATTAATGTATTCGGATGTAATAAAGGTCAATATTAATAAGACCTTTCAATAAAAGAGAATTAGGCGGATGTAAGAAGACCTAATAGAAGCTTCCGCTTCTAGAAGGATCT
>ML777629.1:1061079-1093199 GCA_009831015.1 Picea engelmannii | reverse complement strand
CTGTTCAAGTGTTATTTCTGTTGCTATTTCGTATATCATTTCTGTGTATTGTGAAGATTATGCTGGATATTTTACTGTTATTCTGTTATTTCTAGCATTTCGTTCCTGTTCTGCATATTTTATATATCTGGTATCTTGCACAAGGTCTTGAATTAATCATTCTTTGACCCAATGGTCGTCCTCCTCAAATCTCATATCTGACGACTATTGTTCATTGATTATCAATTTACTCCTTTCCTCATGATGGGACTGTTATTATTAACTAGCGGAGTGATTAGAAAAATATTGTAGCTTTGTCTTCAAAATCTCACTCCACCCTTCGATGGTCATGATTTGTTCTTTTTGCAAATCGATGTTTCTTGTAGCTTCTTTCTCCACGCTTGTGTGAGATATCTTAACCTCAGTGGCTAACCAATTACGAATAGTCTAGGTTCATCAATCCTTTATAGTGAGTGATGATCACTGGAACACCTATATTGTTTGTTTAGTTTACAGGTTTCTCTGAGACCTTCCCCTAAGAGGTTTTCTCTTTAAAACTGCAATCAATTCTTCAGTCTGAAATAACACATAACCTAACCTAGACAGGTTCGTCAATTATGAGACACGGATTCAATTAATTTTCACAGAAACATTCAATGCACAGATCTTATCGAACAGACAATTTTGCATTCATCAAATGTACACTTACTGTACATACAATTTACATAGGCTCCCAGGCCTTCTGGTATTTTATTGACCAAACTCCCTTCCTCTCTCTCTAGCCTAATTCTCCATTTGGTTGGCCACCCAAATTGCCTGAAGGCTTAAAATATTTGTACTGAAGAATTCTGCAACCTGGTAGCACTGAGAGTCACCCTTAGATTGCAAGAGGATAATCCCATCACCCATCAAATAGTTTTGTGAATGTAGATTAATGATAGAAGGTCAAATGGACAAAACTCAACATAGCAATGTTTTAACACAGAAAGTCTAGGCTAGTATGCATAAGCAAATGAGGTTTTGACTAAATTCAGTCAGTGGTTTAACAATAAAAGTGAGTATATGGAATACTTGGTGAGGAAGGTGGATAGATCTTCTATAAGCATCAGGCCTTCTAGCAGCTAGGTGAATAAAAACGCAGTCACAAGAATTTCTTGAACTAAATTTAAAACATTGAAAAACATTTACAACATCATTATAATCAAACATCCATTATAATACAACCATAACATATCATAAGGATCATCCAATAATGAGAATTCAGAGTAATAAGAAACAATATGATGAAAATATATTTACTTATATAAATCAAAATATCTCGGGTCTCATACATAAACCAGAGTACAAATTTTTTTAGTTGAAATATTACAAAATAGGGATCTCTTCTCAACCATTTGAGCCCAACATAATATTATTCTCATGTATTTATAACCAAAACAATAGACAACAACTTGAGATGTGATCTGGCCTTTGTATCCTAGGATTCTCCACAAAAATCTATTAATCTAACATCTGTACAAATGGATCTAACATACTGCTAGAATCAAGGAGCATGTTGGCAACAACTCTAACAAGATATAAATGACATGATTTTTTGTTTCTTGGCCACATCTTCTCCAGTTCCATGTGTCCTCCAGGACTTTTTGTTGAGCTCCATATTCCACCTGTTGATCCTTGGTTCCATACAAATAATCAAATATAAGAAGAGGAAATGAATTAAAAATTGTGGACTGTAACAGCCAATTCGTTATTTTTGTAGCGCAACTAGTAGCAGATTCCATACTTCCAGCCTCTGTAAAACTATTCTGCAACCAATTTCATAGCACATTCAGTAGCATATTCCATAGCGCCCACCTGTAAAATTGTTCTGCAACAACTTTCTGTAGTGAACTGCCACTTTATGTCTGGCTAGGTGATTCCGCAGCGCTTTTGGTAACCCATCTACAAAACATTCCATGTGAATGATTACGTAGCACCATGCACTACTAAATGCTCTGTTTTTTTTGTTTTCAAGAAATGAACCTAAAAAACCCAAAAAAGTCTTAGTAAATGGATTATGAGCCTGTATATGCCTCCAGTAGGTGAAATTATAATATTTCCCTTAACACTTCAATCTTGCAAAAATTGATCATCATCAAAAATGGATCTATCATCCTCTCCACTTTATTTTCTCAATATGGCACTCCTCCTTGTTGCAAGAGAACTTCCCTCTGTTGCAGAAACATTTCTTTCTTTTGTAGGGGCACTTTTCTCTACTGCAGGGGAATTTCTCTCTATTCCATCTTAGGCTATAACATTTAATTTCCTCTGGGCTAGATCATCCTTGAAGGGCTGCAATTCTTCTTTGATCTTTCTTTCTTCGGACTGTATGCTTATGTTTTCCCTGTAGGAGTCTTAATTTTCCTATGGAGAGGAAAGAATATTCTTTTTGTAAACCTAGCCAGATCAAGGGTTTCATTATACAAGTCCATGAGCTCCTTCATCTTCCTCCTCTTAGTCAATCTTTCTCCCTTCAAATGGGAAACTTCCTTCCTTGCATCCTTGAGTTGTATGATCAATCTCTTGAAGGTGGGATTATCAAGGGGAGTGGTGATTTTTATGACTTCAACAGGCTTATTAGCATCTTCACCCTTACCTTTGTCTTTCTTCTGAATAGAATCTTTGGTCATGACCTCAATAGGCTTCCCAATAGTTTCGTATTTACCTTTAACTTTCTTTGGGACTGAAGCCTCGTGTATGATTTTATATCAGCATTTTCCTTGCAGGTAGATGATCTAGTGAAAGGCCTCCCGACTCTTGTCTCAGTTGCTACAGTAGGTGAAGGAAAATGAAATTTTCTCCCATTTTTTGTTGTGGTTTTGGCTGATGAGGGAAATTCCTCTAGTTCAGTTGCAGGAGAGGTGAAAGTTATCTTTGTGGGGAGTGATGGACTTTCCTCTCTTCTTCTTCAATTTCCTTAGGAAATTCTTTGTCTTGGGAAATAGATTTTCTCTTTCTCTTTTTTCTTGTTTCTTCTTGGGAAACACTACTAGCAGGAAACATGCTCTGTACCCTGGATTAAGGGGTGGAGGCTACATCTAGCTGCAGATTAGTAGAGACAAAGAACTATTCCCAAGTGAGGTTTCTTTTCTTCAATTCTTCCATTACAATCATCTTGATCAACCCATAGCGGAAAACACTAGTGTCCACAACCTTGGACTTGGTTTGGAATCTATCAGCCATTTTTCCCATACTTATAAACAGATAGAAAGGGATATTCATCAAATACTTACCTGTGAAGTGTAGCAAGAGCCTAATGTGATACTGGTATATCATGTTGAATCTCCATCACATGTAAAATACCTCTAGATAACTTTCAACATTTTGTCAAAAAACTCAACCAAGTGGCTACTAGGCACTGCCTTGGACAAATTGTCTTTCTGATAATATGGCTGTAGGAAATCCTTAGAAAAGGTTGCATTGCGAGTCATAGATTTGAAACACCTCTCTCTAGTGTTGGGTATCTCAGTGGTTGTTGCAATAGTGGCCTCAGATACCTCCAACTCAAGGGCTCCTACCTTGGTCTTAGTGCCATCAAAGTTTAAAGAAAACTCCCTTACTACTTCAAGGTGTCTCCTCTGCATGTTTTGACAGAAATATAGGAAACCAACCCTTTGGAAAACCTCCCTGGTCATAGTCTCAACATCAAATAGTTGCATGTCAGAAGGCTCAGTCCTGGACACACTCCCAACCTTGTGATATTTATTCTGTTGAGGTGTATCCATGGATAGAAGCAGGAGGTCAAAAAATGTAATGCTATGAGAGGTATAGGAAACCAAACAAAGACAAAAGTCTTTAAGTTTTGAAAGGTGGTCCTTATCTGGTCTTTCAGGGATTTCCTCCAATTTACTTCTGAGCTAGTAAGAGATTGGTTTGATGGCTGAAAATGGGGGAATAATATCCTTTGAGAGCTGATATGCAAGGAGGTTTCATTGTCAAGATTTAGGCTAACTTAGGCCATTATACAGGGTCATCATCATCTAAAGCAAAGGCTCCTAAACTTTCACTGCAAATAGATTTTTTGATAAAACTATAGGATGACACAGTGAATAATGAAATTTAATGTTGGAGTTGTGAGAATAAAATATGGCACCGGTTTGACACAGAAATTGAAATGCTGGAACAGGGGACCCGTAACGCAGTTTTGCAACATTTTCTGTAGCGTAGCATAGACAACAAGAGCCAAGAGGAATAAATGAGCATAAAATCTCTGAAGAAAATTGACTCAATTTCAGTGGAGGAAACTGACAGAATGCAGATGGCTAAGAATTCTATGGAAATGGAGTTAAAGGAGGAAGAAACCACAGTTGGCAGTGCCAGGTGCTATAAAAAGATAAACAAAACCTTAATTGATCTTCAAAAAAACTCGGATGGCTCAATAAGTACCTGGACACTGAAACTTAATTATTGATGATATTTAGAAATCCTAGAGTCATTTGCAACCACCTCAGTCTCCAATTCACCTCGGTCAGCTAGTCTGTAGCATAATCTACAGTGCTGTCTGGACTAGTAGTTTATGCAGTGCCGATCTAGGAGCAGGATTTCAAATTTGATAAATAGTTAGAACTTCATAAATGACCAAATCATGATATTCCTTTTGAAGACAAGGGTGTTGAAAATAATGAAAAGGAATGACATCAGCTTCATAATTGTGAATGATGTTAAAGAGGAAGAGAGTACAAATATGCGCTACGAAAACAACTAGTGAGTTGGCAGTGTATTTGGCAAGGTTTGATTTGAATCCCTAACAAGAAAAGGGACAGAGTGGAGAGGTTCAAGCATATGAATGGATGGAGTGACTTGTCAGGTTTGTGGAATCATGGGGTTGATAGTGCTAGCTGTCAAATCAAGTGATGAGTCAAGGATGTAAACCATAAAATGAACCTAGGGTATAAGACACAGGTGTGGATCAAATATGTAAGCCAATTTCCAACCCTTTATTTGTTTATAATTTCCTACGAAAATCATAAAAAAAAAAAAAAAAAAAAAAAAAATCTTAAAAACACTAATGGGTAAAAATTAAAACCTAAGGAGAAATTTGACCTGTGAAAACTTCATGTGGTAACATTGGCTCCACAGGGGATGGCATGCTCCCTGTGAGCTGCCAAGAAAAAGCAGCTTCAATGTCTTATCCTAGGGATATGGGGTCATTTATTCAAACAAAAATGAAAAAGAAAAAGTGATATTTACAATGAATGGAAAGACACTCATGGCTCAAGAAAAATACTTCTTCAGAAAGTGTTCATTGACAGGGCCATCAAAAACTTCAGAATCCTCCAAGTTTTGCAATTTATAAGTGCTATTTGAAAATACCTCAAAAATCTTGAAAGGACCAATCCACAAGGCTTCAAATTTAACATGTTTTCCTTTGTCTTGATTGGGTGCATCCCACTTGAGCACTAGATCTCCCAACTGAAAATATTTTTTTCTTACCTTCTTGTTAAAGGCTTGATTGATCTTTTGTTGCTAGTCCTGTTCTTTTTCAAGGAGTTTCTCCCTAGTCTATTGTACTTCTACCAGTTGTTGTATCCTCCTAACCATATTATGAGGTTCTCCTTGGTAGTCCTAGAGGAACTTTTCCACAGGCAAGGCAAGCTGAGTAGGAAAAATAGCTTCAATCCCATATAAAAGATGAAAAGGGGAAACACCAAGTGACCTATTTGTTGTAACTCTATCATCCCATAAGGCAAATTTCATCTTTGAGTCCCATGCTTTCTTGTTGTCTTCTAACAATTTCTTGATGATCTTTATGAGGCTCTTGTTAGAGGACTCTGCCAAACCATTTCATTGGGGGTAATAAGGCATATAATGGACTAATGTGATCCCATATTGTTCACAAAACTTGATCAATGGTTCATCTTTAAAAGAAGCAACATTGTCAGTGACAATCTTGCTTGGACAACCAAATATTGACATGATATCTTCAAGAAAACTAATGATTACCTTGTGGGAGGCACTCCTTGTAGGAATGGATTCTATCCACTTGGTGAAATAATTAATGGTTTTCAAAATCCACCTATGTTGACCACTTGAAGCTGCATGAATTTCCCCAATGACGTTAAGACCCCACTGTTGAAAAGGTCCAGAAACCACCATAGGCTTTAAAGGAAAAGATTTGAGTTGTTTCTTTCCAGAAAACTTTTGGCATTTGACACAAGATCTAATCTTTGCACAAACATCAGTAAAAAGACTAGGCCACAAATACCCATTTTTGAGGATCTTATAGGTTGTGGTTCTCCAAAAGTGATGGCCCCCACATAAGCTTTCATGAAAACTAGTCATGGCCTTTTGGGCCTCCTGTGGATCTAAACATCTCAAAAGAACCCCTAGAGGATATTTCCAATACAATATATGATCAATGCGACAATATTTGATTTATTTAAGCTTCAAATATATTACCTTGTTCTTTTCCAAAGCATCAATAGGCTGCAACTTCTTTATAAAATATATGATGTCTTTATACCAAGTGCATTCTACCAAGTTGTGGCTGATATGATAGCTTTTGTCAGCAAAATCAACTTGTTGATTTTATGAGTTTATATTTATGAAAATAACCCCTAATGATTTGTAATTTGATTTAGCCAACAACCTAGCTAAACCTTGGCCTTTCACTAGTTTAGTGGGTTTCATTTCAAGGTCAAATTCCAAAATTTTGGAAATCCATTTTCTCCTCTTCCCATCTATGTCAGGATGGATAAGTATCTCTTTCACAGAGGTTGGGAGAATATAAGAAAGAATCTTGGAATGCAGAATGTATACTATGAAATCCTTGAGGGATATGACTAAAGCATAAGCCTTCTTTTCCATGATATCATACCTCATTTCTGCATCCCTCAATGCTCTGCTAAAAAAGGAGATAGGATGCTCTAACCCCTCTATATTTTTCTGAAGTAAGACAACATCCAATGTGTCAAATGAGGCAAAGGAAAATATTAAAAAATCCTTGGAATAATCAGGGCTGATGAGCATAGGTGCTTCAGTCAAGGCATTTTTTATTTGGTCAAAAGAATCTCGAGCCTCAATAGTCCATTTCACCTCATTTATTTTCCTAAGCATGGATGTAATGTACTTAACCAATTCAACAAACTTAGAGATGAACCTTCTTAGAAAATTGATTTTCCCCAAGAAAGACTGAACTTCTTTCTTGGATCTAGGAAGAGATAAAGTTTGGATAGCCTCTACTCTACTTGGATCAATTCTTACCCCTTATACTGGTACAATGTGTCCCAATAACTTACCTTCCTTCATAGCAAACAAAGACTTCTTAGGATTGAGAGAGAGACCAAACTTTATGCACATCAAAAAGACCCTTTTCAAATGATGATAATGTTCTTTATCATATTTTGAGAACATTGTAATTTCATCTAGGTAGATGACCATAATTTTTTCCTTCTCCCCAATAAAGGCAATATCCATTGCTCATTGAAAGGTTGCTTCTGCAGTCATTAATCCAAAGGGAATCTTAGCATACATAAATGTTCCCCAAGGGGTAGTGAAGTTTGTCTTCTCCCTATATTCAGGAAAGACAAAGATCTTATTGTAGCTTGAGAAGCCATCAATCATAGACATCCTAGATGAGCCAAACACTTTCTACAAAATGTGTTCCATCTTTGGCAAGGGGTAATTATCTTTCTTGGAGCTTCTATTCAAATTCCTGAAATCAACACATAGTTTAATTTCCCCGTTATTCTTTGTCACAGGGACCAAGTTAGCCACCCACTCAGAGTAACTCAAAGGAATGATGATCTTGGAGTCCAATAACTACTTCACTTCTTTTTCCATAATAGGAAGCAACACAGGATTTATCTGTCTGAGTTTCTGCCTAAAAGGCTTGGTATCCTCTTTCAAAGGGATCTTGTGTTCAATGATGTTTGCGTCATATGTTTGTAAATATTCATATTTATAGACAAACACATCAACAAACTCCTTTAAATATTAACATACTCAATCCTTTGTTCCTTTGACAAGCTGCTAGACCACTTCACATACTTTGGATCCTCCTCTGTACCTAAATTGCATTCAGTCACATCGACATTTTCAGTTGAACCTTTAACCTTCACAACAACATCATTTCTGTCAAAAAATATCTCCAAGGGGACTAGTCCTTTTGGAATATGGTTACTAGGAAATTGAACAATATGATGATCAACAATTTTATTCAGAAAAATATTAGCATGAGGGATTTTTTCATAATCATGATCTTGATCAATATGCGGGGCAAAAAACTCATCGACAGTTTCAATAAATATTTTGATCTCAAGATCATCCTCAAAGACCTTCCAATGTTTGACATTGTCAGGTATAGAGGGTCTATACTTCACTTCCACATCATATTTGAGCTTAGGGGGAAAATGAACTCTGAAATTACTTGTTGAAACAACCAAGGAATCTGCTATAGTATTTTCCTCTCTTGGAACAAAAGAGATATTAAAAGCAAAGAAGAAATTATCAACAAGATCCCAAACTTCATTTATGTAACTCCTTAACCTGGGGTTTTTAGCTTGATACAAAATTTTGACTTGATGTACAATTAATTCAGCATCTCCAAAAACTGCTAACTCTTCAATCCTCATGTCTTTAGTAGCCCTCAAGCCTAAAACAAGAGCCTCATATTCCGCCAAATTGTTTGTAGTTTCAAATTCAAGCTTGTAAGACAAAGATATGATCTCTTGGGTAGGGGAAATAAAGACTACCCCAAAACCAGAACCTTCCTTAGAAGAGGCCCCATCAAAAAACATCTTCCAAACATACGTATTATGAGAAGGAATTTCACAAGAGGTAATGGGTTGTTTTCTGATTTCAATAGGTGATTGAGGAGCATCAGTGAGCTACAAAATACTAGATCCTAAATCAGTATCAACTGAAAAAATAGGGTGGTTGGTAAGATTTTCTTCATCACTGATGATGTAGGCTAGTTGTGCCTCCCTATAAATCCTTCTATGTTCTCCCCAAAATATAGGAATGGTGGCATATAAAATTTCCATCTGCAAAGTTCCCCCTATTTTTTTTATCCAAGATCTTAACAAGAGCATCCCAAACTTAGGGGGACATCATCCACCATAATATCAAAGACCACACTTTTTATGGGCAATTGGAACAGGGTAACAACTAGGTCTTTGATAACCCCAAGACACTTTACTTTGCTAGAATCAAATGAGTATAGGTCATGATAAGTTTTTTTAATTTCCAACCCAAGCTCATCCATGATAGTTTTAGGCATGAGGTTATGAGATGCACTAGACTCCATCAAGAAATTGTGAAACACTTTATCATGAATGTTTAATGATGTGTAGAAATGAGGGGAAGAGTCATCCCTATCTTCTACCAAAGGTCCTAGAATGACTTTTGGTTTTTCATCTTGAAGGTTGACTGAATCTGTGGAATTAGAGGAAGGCTCAGACTGCAACATCTTGGAAATATATTTTTTGAATTCCTCATTCTTAATCAGCTCCAAAAAAGGTACTGGGATTTTGATTTTTTGAATCTCACTTTCAAAACTAAAAGAGGGTGGAGATTCAAAATCTCCTTAATTTCTGGGGCAGGGCTCTTAACTAATTCTTGAGGATTTTGTGCCTCTTTTTCTTTGCTTCTAGATTCCACAACCTTAGCAGAATTTTTTGTTTTAGTGGGCTGATCAAAAGTGTCAGGATTTACCTCTTTCTTTTTTTACCTTAGGTTGTATTTATTTAGATTGTCATTAGTTTTTTCCCCTTTACTTAGTTCATTCAATTGGATATCCATGAGGGACTCCTCATATGCAGATTGGGTTAAATGGGGGGATGAAGAGGTGTCACTAAGACAATGGATTTATGGATCATTTTCTTCATCCTCTCCTTCTTCATCAACAACAAGGTTATTTTGGAGAGGGGCTTGGACTTTTTGATCATCCCTATTCCTATTTCTTTGATCTCTTTGGAGGACCTCAGGGGCATTATTTGGTCTTCTGAAATTTCTTCTAATATCAACATTTTGTATGTTCCTATAGTTCTACTTTCCTTCAAGTTTCAACTTCTCCATTTCAGCAGAAAGTGATTTTACCAATTTTGTTAGTTCATCAACTTGAGGGTGGACAACAGGGGAGTCTGAGGTTGAAGCTTCAGCCCTACCTTTTCTTCTATCTCTATCCAATTTTCCCCTAAGTTTGTCAGCTGCCATTATGTTAGATTCTACTTCCGAGGTTTCATCTTGCATATGAGCTAGAGAGGTAAATATTCTTTCTCTCAACCGGAGGAAAAAATCAGGGTCAAAAGCACTGGCATAGGTGATCTTGGCAGAAATTTTTGTAGGCTTTATTTTAGTGGGAATTTTTTTGTACATTTTATTAAATCTCTTTGAGAAATATGAAGCAGATTCCCCCTCTTTCCTCTTAAGTGACCCAATTTCTGTAATGTAATAAAGGAAATCCTTTTTATCCCCCCAATGTCTTAGAAAAGCATCATCCAAAGCTTCAATTTCAACAATAGATCCAAGATTCAAACCCCTAAACCATTTTCTAGCCTCACCATCAAGGCTCTGTAAAAACACCCTCATCCATACATCTTCATTCTCAATGTTAATATTGTCTGCATAACTATAAAAGGTTGCAAGGTGTTCTTCTGCAATTATGTCTTCCTCCCCTGTGAACTTGGGCATGTACTTAAGGTAGTCTCCAAATTGGAGAGAATTCATAGACTGAGGTAAAATAAGAGGGGCATACTTAGTATCCACTATGGCATCCATCCTATTTCTAGGAATATTATTCCCTGCCATTGGGTTGTGAACTGTAGGATAACAAGGGGTATATGGATATTTGATAGGTACAATTGCAGCTTTGATTTTAGGAGAAAGAGGGAGCTTGAATGGAGAGGTCTCAGTTTTCATAGGAAGAGGTTGAGTCTTGGAAGAAGATGGTATAGGGTCTAAGGGAAATGAATTTTCCTCCTCTTTAGTCACAAAAACAATGATAGGAGGAGGAGTAGGAAAACCCAAGGTAGGAAAATCTTCTAAGCTCTCAAGTCTAAACCAGCTTACAACATCAGAAAAGGAAAGGGTTTCAAAATTTTCTTGTTTCAATTTGGGACTAAAAGAAGAGTATTCAATAGGAAAATTTTCAAAATCCAAATTTCTAGAAACTTCAACAGAGGGTAGAAGAGGAGAATTGGATATAGCTACTGGAGTATTAAATGTAGAATCATGAAAATGACCATAAGTACCTGGAATAACAGCTGAAAATCCTTCTTGAGAAGATTTTCCTTTCTTGACAATCTTCTCTGGGTCAACTTCACATGTTTCCAGAGGTAGATTTGGATTATACCTCCTGTGTCTTCCTTTGGGAGCCACAACTGAAACAATGGAGCCGCCAGGTACAAGTTGCAATCTTCAATGTACTGATTTCTAATTCACCTTCAGAATTAGTATGCTTTGTCGTTCAATCCTAGGGAAATGTTTTCAATCCATTCCCTGGAAACGATGCCAAGAATGTTAACACTGAGAGTCACCCTCAGATTGCAAGAGGATAATCCCAATACCCATCAAATAGGTTTGTGAATTTAGATTAATAATAGAATGTCAAATGGACAAAAATAAGCAAAGCAATGTTTTAACACATAAATTCTAGGCTAGTATGCATAAGAAAATGAGGTTTTGACTAAATCCAGTCAGTGGTTTAAGAATAAAACTGAGTAGATGGAATACTTGGTGAGGAAGGTGGATATTTATGCTATAAGCATCAAGCCTTCTAGTAGCTAGGTGAAGAAAAACTCAGCCACAAGAACTTCTTGAACTAAATTTAAAATATTGAAAAACATTTACAACAACATTATAATCAAACATCCATTATAAAGAAACCATAACATCTCATAAGAATCATCCAATAATGAGAATTCAGAGTAAGAAGAAACAATATGATGAAAAGAGGTTGACTTCTATTAATCAAAATATCTCAGGTCTCATACATAAACTAGAGTACAACACTGTTTAGTCAAAATATTACAAAATAGGGAGCTCTTCTCAACCATTTGAACCCAACATAACATTCTTTTGATGTATTTATAACCAAAACAGTAGACAACAACTTGAGATGAGAGCTGGCCTTTCTTTCCTATGATTATCCACAAAATTTTATTAATCTAACATCTGTACAAATGGATCTAACAAACTATTAGAATGAAGGATCTTGTTGGCAATAACTCTAACAAGATATAAATGACACAATTTGTTGTTGCTTGGGCGCATCTCATCCAGTGCCAAGTTTCCTCCAAGCCTTTGTGCTAAGCTCCATATTCCACATGTTGATCCTTGGTTCCCTCCAAGTCATCAAAGCTAAGAAGAGGCAACGGATTCAAAACTATGGACTGTAATAGTCAATTCATAGCATCTTTTTGTAGCGCAACTGGTAGCAGATTTTGTAGCACCTTCCTCTATAAAAATGTTTTGTAGTCAATTTTGTAGCACATTCGATATCATATTCTATAGCGCCCACCTGTAAAATTGTTCTGCAACAACTTTTTGTAGAGAACTGCCACCTTATGTCTGGCTAGGTGATTCTGCAGCGCTATCAATAGCACATCTACAAAACAGTCTATGTGGATGATTTTGTAGTGCCAGGAACTACTAAATGCTCTGTGTTTTTCTTTTTCAAGAAATGAACCTAAAAAACCCAAATAGTCTTAGTAGATGGATTATGAGCCTGTAGATGCCTCCAGTAGGTGAAATTATAATATTTCCCTTAACACTTCAAGCTTGCAAACACTGATCATCATAAAAAATGGATCTATCATCCTCTCCATTTTATCTTCTCAATATGGCACTCCTCCTTGTTACAGGAGAACTTCTCTCTGTTGCAGAATAATTTATTTCTTTTGCAGGGGCACTTTTCCCTACTGAAAAGGTATTTCTCTCTATTGCAACTTGGCCTAGAACATTTGAATTCCTTTGGGATAGATCATCCTTGAAGGGATACAATTCTTCTTTGAGCTTTCTGTTTTGGGAATGTATGCTTTTGTTTTTCCTGTACAAAGTCTTAAGTTTCCTATGGAGAGGAAAGAATCTTCTTGTTGTAAACCTAGCCAGATCAAGGATTTCATTATACATGTCCATGAGCTCCTTCATCTTCCTCCTCTCAGTCAATTTTTCTCCCTTCAAATGGGAAACTTCCTTCCTTGCATCCCTGAGTTGTCTAATCAATCTCTTGAAGGTGGGATTATCAGGGGGAGTGATGATGTTTATGAATTCAACAGGCTTCTCAGTAGCTTCACCCTTACCTTTCTATTTCTTCTGAACAAAAGCTTTGGTCATGACCTCAATAGGCTTCCCAACAGTGTCATATTTACCTTTAACTTTCTTTGGGATTGAATCCTTGAGTATGATTTATGTTTCAACATTTTCCTTATGGGTTGATGATCTAGTGAAAGGCCTCCTAACTCTTGTATCAGTTGTTGCAGTAGGTGAAGAAAAATACAATTTTCTCCCCTTTTTGGATGTGGTTTTGGCTGATGATGGAACTTCCTCTAGTTCAAGTGTAGGCTGAGGTGAAATTTCTCTTTGTGGGGAGTGATGGACTTCCCTCTCTTATTCTTCAATTTCCTTAGGAACTTCTTTGCCTTGGGAAATAGGTTTTCTCTTTCTCTTTTTTCTTGTTTCTTCTTGGGCAACACTACTAGAAGGAATAGGGATCTGCACCCTAGATTGATGGGTGGAGGCTACATCTAGCTGTAGATTAGTAGAGACAATGAAGTGTTCCCAAGTGAGGTTTATTTTCTTCAATTCTTCCATTACAAGCATCCTGTTCAACCTAGAGTGGAAAACACTAGTGTCCACACCCTTGGACTTGGCTTGGAGACTATCATCCATTTTTCCCATACTTCTAAATAGATAGAAAGGGATATTCATCAAATCGTTACCTGTGAAGTGTAGCAAGAGCCTAATGTGATACTGGTATATCATGTTGAATCTACCCTCACATGTAAAATACCTCTGGATAACTTTCAACATTTTGTCAAAACCCTCAACCAAATGGCTCCTAGGCACTCCTTTGGACAAATATTCTTTTTGATAATATGGCTTGAGGAAATCCTTAGAAAAGGATGAATTGAGAGTCATATATTTGAACCATCTATTACCAGTGTTGGGTATCTAAGTGGCTACTACAATAGTGGCCTCAGATACCTCCAACTCAAGGGTTCCTACATTGGTCTTAGTGCCATCAAAGTTTAAAGAAAAATCCCTTGCTACTTCAAGGTGTCCCCTATGCATGTTTTGACATAAAGATAGGCAACCAACCCTTTTGAAAACCTCCCTGATTATAGGCTCAACATCAAATAGGTTCATGTTAGAAGGCTCAATCCTAACCACACTCCCACCCTTGTGAGATTTCTTTTGTTGAGGTGTATCCATGGATAGAAGTAGGAGGTGAAAAACTATAATGCTATGAGAGGTATAGGAAACCAAACAAAGATAAAAGTATTCAAGTTTTGAAAGGTGGTCCTTATTTGGTCTTTCAGGGCTTTCCTCCAATTTACTTCGGAACTAGTAAGAGACTAGTTTGATGGTTGAAAATGGGGGAAGAAGATCCTTTGAGAACTGATATCCAAGGAGGCTTCACTGTCAATATTTAGGCTAAATTAGGGCCACCATACAGGGTCATCATCATCTAAAGAAAAGGATCCTAAACTATAGGATGACACAGTGAATAAGGAAAGCTAATGCTGGAGTTGTGACCATAGAATATGACACTGGTTTGACACATAAATTGAAACGCTAGAACAGGGGATCCATAGCAGAGTTTTGCAATATTTTTTGTAGTGTAGCATAGACAGCAGGAGCCAAGAGGAATAAATGGGCATAAAATCTCCGAAGAAAATTGACTCAATTTTAGTGGAGGAAACTGACAGTATGCAGATGGCTAATAATTTTGTGGCAGCAGAGGTAAAGGGGATGGTAGATGGAAGAAACCATAGTTGGCAGGGCCAGGTGATATGAAAAGATAAACAAAACCTTAATTGATCTTCAACAGAGCTTGAATGGCTCAAGAAGTACATGGACACCGAAACTTGATTATTGATGATCTTCAGAAATCCTAGATTCGTCTGCAACCACCTCAGTCTCCAAAACACCTCGGTCAGCTAGTCTGTAGAATAATCCGCATTGTTGTCTGGACTAGTAGTTTCTGTAGTGCTGATCTAGGAGCAAGATTTCAAATTTAATAAACAGTTATAACTTCATAAATGACCAAATCATGATATTACTTTTGAAGACAAGAGTGTTGAAAACAATGAAAAGGCATGACATGAGATTCATAATTGTGAATGATGGTAAAGAGGGAGAGGTTACAAATATGTGCTATGAAAACAACTAGTGAGTTGGAAGTGTACTTGACAAGGTTTGATTTGACTCCTTAACGGGAAAAGAGATAGAGTGGAGAGGTTCAAGCATATGAATGGATGGAGTGACTTGTCAGGTTTGTGGAGTCATGGGGTTGATAGTTCTAGCTGTCAAATCAAGTGATGATTCAAGGATGTAAACCATAAAATGAACCTAGGGTATAAGCCATAGGTGTGGGTCAAATATGTGAGCCAAGTTCCAACCCTTTATTTGTTTAAACTATCCTAAGAAAATCATAAAGAGAAAACAAACAAACAAACAAACAAACTTAAAAAGACTAATGGGTAAAAATTAAAACCTAAGGAGAAATTTGACCCATGACAACTTCATGTGATAACAAAACCATTTCTAGTTCAGATCCACAATCCACTCACAATATCATAAAGATCCTCTAGATCCATAAAATCCTCAACCAATCCTAATATAAGATTCACAATCCCTATGAGATCTAATATCTCCTAAGATGTCTCAACCCTTCTGTTCTCATACATTCGAGAAAATTTACATTTTAATCCTCATACAAACACATTACATTCCAAACTCTCAAAAACATAGGAAAATACATTAAATCATGCTTATGGAACCTAAATGAAAAACCCCATAGATCTCTACCAAATGTACAAAATATGGAAGGCAGGAAGAACCTACATCATGAGGTCCCAACAAAGAGATTTCATATTGAACCTATGCTAGAAACCTTGGAGGAGAGTGGAAAGGCCTGAGGGATTATGAGAAGAGAAGGGGGATCCCATCCCTAGGGTTATGCAAGTTGTGGGGAAGAGAGTTGGTGGACTGGAATTAGTTATGGGAAATTTATTGTTGAGAGGGGGACATTAGCTATCCTTAGGGACCACCATATCTTATGGATTCATAGCCCTAGATCAGGGGTGACTTGTTGTTGACAACTGGAACAACAAGTCTACGGTTCGAAGGAATGTTTGTCTTCTGCAGTGGGTTTCGTATTTCATAAGATAATTGTTCTATTTGCTTTGTTTATTTATGTTAATTGTTGATATAGATGATGTGCAATTTAATTTGAGATGTTTCGGGTTATAATTGCATGTTGTGAGTAGACTAATGAATGAAAATATTTAGTTATGTTATTGATTGTGCTTAGTTGTAGTTATGCACATCTAAAATATTTTGTTTATGTTTTTGTTTTATTTGCATAAACGAGTGCATGAGATAGAATGTCATATTGTGTGTGTTATTTTTGCATTTAAATATACCTGCTAGTCAATTTCAGTAGAAATCGTAAAAAGATTCTGGTGTAGAGCTTGAATCATCGCACGCGCTGGGAATAATTTTTGTGTGAAGTACGAAGGTTGTTGCATGCATGGTTTGTCTCAATAAGGACTTAGAATTGGTATCAAAATTTTTATTTGGTCGTTTTAGCAGTAGCGTGAACCAACTTGGGTTTGGGTGTGTTATAATTGCTCCATCGACAATCAATGATTTATTTTGGTGAACTAAAATTGTTCATGAATTTCACTGAACCCTAATCACTCCATCAACGATTGATGATTTATTTTGGTGAACCAAAATTGCTCAAAAATTTCGTCGAACCCCAATTGCTCCATCGACAATTGCCGATTTTTTTGGTAAACTAAACTTGTTCACAAATTTCACTGAATCTGATGAGATCCATATCTAGGATGAATCTGGACCGTTGATCTCAAGGTTGAATGCTATCTCAGTCGTTGATTCATCAAACAACTCCAAAACTTCGTGGGACTTCTCCAAACCTATACATGAATCTTAGTCGTTGATTCATAATATTTAAGTGATTTAGGCCGTTGATTCTCCAACTCTTTATTCGCCATTAAAACATTACATTTAAATCTGCAACTCGTATATTGATGCCATTGATCATATATTCAAACACTATTAGTGAAAATTAGACCTGAATTTACTTAGAAATTTGAGAATTTCACTTCGGTTTCATAAATTTCCCAAAATATACCACAGATCCAAAATATGTAAAATGGAATTTACCAAATTCACATTGGCTCTTAGCCCATTTGGGTCTAATTTTGAATCATAAGCTCTAATACCACTATGTAGTGTTCCCCACTACTAACCTACAAATTTAAAATTTCCTAATACCAATTAAATAAAATTCATACATGCTAAAATGCCTATGCAGGTAACAACACTATTTAAAAACATGATTGCATTCTAATAAATGTTCTTACAATGTCTCATAATTGCTCATCAGAAATACATAAACAACAAATAAATCCCACAATTAAATTCCATGTGCTAAGGATTTAACATGTATTTGGTAGCATTATGAATGCAACTCAATTAACATTCACACATCAACATATATCATTGCTTTAAACTTGGAGTATACACAACAAATAAAACCCATAAATTAAACAATGTAATAGAGATAAACACTTATATTTTATCCAAATGTGCAACTTACTACAGGAGACGAACATTCCACCCAACTGTAGATTTGTTGTTCCACATCTCAACATAAAATCACCCATGAGCTAGGGCTATGAATCCATAAGAAAGGGTATCTCTCGGTCCACTCACAACTCAATTTTACCCACAACAACATTTTTTTCCTGCTACTATCCCAATCCTCCAGATCTCATCCTTCAACCTGCACAACCTAAGGAATGAGATCCCCCTTCACTGCACATACTCCCTCGGTCCTTCCCAGTTCTCTCCAGGGCTCTAGCACAGGTTGGCTAGGAATCTCTCTTGTTGGGGACTCCATGGATGTCACCTCTAACAAGAAAAAACTCACAACAACATGCTCGCTACTATAGGATAATTCTTTCACACAAAATATCACTCTACATGCCTATTGACCTACTTCATGAATTTATAGCTCCAACAAGTTGTCACACATGCCCATTATGGCTTCCTTCAAGCTTCAACACTCTCCTCTTCTTTGTTGTCTCAAAAAATCGTTGTAAAACATGTTGTCCTTTCCCATATGAATTCCCCCCCCCCCCCCCCCCCCCCCCCCCCNAGTTGGCTCTCACACTCCCCAATGTTGATTGTACTTGCCCCCCATCCTCTCATGTAACATCCCTGTTTCCCCCAGCTTGTAATTAATCATAAAATAGGATTACCATGAGAAGGCATGTGGACGATGTAAATGTATTATTGTTAAATTTCCCATAACTGACTGATGGGGGGTGAAGCCTTGAAGTACGAGCCATGATATCTCTAGAAGAAGGAAATCAGTTAATGAAGAAAGGACCAATGGTTGAATCATCAACCACCCCCATGAATGGAATCATTTTCTAGCTACAGAATGTCAGCCAAAAGTACCACAGAGACCTGCAGACCCGAGCTTCCTTCTAACAAAAGGAACATGACAGGTCGGAAAACCTTCCAAAGGAGGGAAGGTAAGATACATACAGACACACATCAAGAGGAGAGACACCAGAAGAGAGTGCAAGCTCAAAAAGGGGATCCAAGAACTAAAATGAAGTGCAGAGAACATGACCTAAAGGACCGAACGTGAGCTTGATGCTAGGAAAGCATCTGATAAACCTCGCAGGGTCATTGTGACAGAGAGAGTTTTCTCTGAGATATGGCGTAAATTCACTAGTGATATCATGGCTTGTCACGGGGGTGGAAAGAGTGCTAAGAATGAATCCCTTTGAGCCTATGGTTGGGTGGAAAGGCACACACCCACAGTTAGTTAGTTGGATGCAACTTGTAATAGATAAGTATTCTCATACCCTATGAAATTGAGTTGTAATTGTGTAATAAAATTAGATATACTGTGAATGACCCATGGATGGATATGTTTGCTTAATGGTTTATATTGTATCCCTTTTTGTGTCTGCTTGATGGTGTAATTAGGAAAGTAAGAAATTATATGAATTGGACATGTTTTGTATTCGTAAATGCTTGTGCCCTGTGATTTCTTAAACTAGATCCAAGAACTGTGAGTTCGTCGATCTTGGGAACAGTTTCATGTACGCATGTCGACAGTCCTGGTTGTTCGGAGTCCCTTGGAGGATGGATTTTGTTAAATATTAGGAGATATAGTGCACGTATGCACAGGCTCTCTGCGAGCGAAGCAGAGATCGAGAACCACTTAAGTTCTAGGGTTCAGGAATGAGCGTAAGGGGTGCGCAGAAGGATTCTTCCAAGCGTTAAGTTCAAGAGAAAGAGTGCAAATCTCTTAATCCTTTCAAAGCTAACAAATCTCGAGACGAACAGTGAGCTTGAAGTATCGAAAAAGGGGGGGGGTCCCTTATTTGGAAGACAAACGAATGAAATCTGTTCGGAAGAAGCCACGGCCTATTGTAATCGTTGGGTACAAGAAAGAGCGTGGCAGTTAACCCTCGAGTCATTTGGACTTCAAAAGTTCAAAAAACTGAGTGATTTCATCGTAAGGGAGGTAAAATCCCTAAAGTTTCGAAGTCACGAAGTTAACCCTGAGCCTTAGATCTAAGGATGCCCGGGAACCGTCTCGACCGCCAGATCTGGGAAGCAGATGATAGTTAAGTTACCAGAAATACCCATGACATAAGAACCTGATAGCGAACATGTTATTTCATGGACACGATCAACCTACGTCGTTGATATCATCAGGAATGGAAGATTAATGACTAGGATTAGACTAGAGTCGAGCGAGCACTCCCCTGATGGCGGAGGTTGAACCCCGCAATTTTTGTGAACTGTCGATCATCATTGACCTTCAATCTGAGTTTAACGAGATCCCTAAAATGCAAGGAGTGTGTTGGAAGGTGAAATCTTCAAGGGGAATCAAGCTTATAGGAGATATCACTTTCAGGTGTGCAGACAAATTCCAAGAGACAAACTTGTAGGAGGAGAAAAGGTCGAGGCCTCTAAACACTTAGAAAATCTTCTAAGTCAAAAGAGATCAGAAGCTTAGGTGGAGGAGCGTCAATGGTCATTGGATCACAGTGAAGAGGACCAATATCCGTCTGATCAGAGAAAGGTGCCCTATCCTTAGTGCTTTTCACATGTAGGAGAGTGGACTTACCAAAGTCCCGAAGTAGTTTGGGACCGTCCATAGTCAAGGAGAATGAAGTAAATCTCAAGCGTCGGATCCAGAGGACAGGTGGCCTAAACCTGTAGACTCAGGGTAAAGGCCTGAACCAAACGTTAGTCATTGGATCTAGAGGACAGGTGGCGTAAGTCTGTGGACTCCGAGTAAATACCTGAAGTATATCATGTTCGTCGACCGACAGGAGATACGTGTCGATAGATTGGAGACTTCGGGGAAAACTACTTCGAAGGTTTCCAAGTGAGGAGTGTGACAAACTCCCAAATCCCCGAAGGTCGAAGAAGATCGCAACCGTCTGTTGCAAAGGGATACATGGTGAAAAACCATGAAGTTCGAGTGAAATCACTCTGGGAGAAACGAGTGCATAGGAGTCTGAAACTCCTGAAGCCCGAAGAGCCGAAGAGCCTAAGATAATCTGGACCATCAAATCCAGAGGGTACGTGGCAAAAGATCATAAACTCTGGGAGAAAATGAAAGAGTAAAGTTTTAAATCACCAAACCCCGAATAATTGAAGCAGCTAGGAGCCCTCGATCTGTGAGAGGACTCATGTCATCAGATCGCAAACTCCAGATAAAACTCTTCGGGAGAAGATGAGCGTGGGGAAATTGATATTTGAAATCGCCGAAGTTTCAAAGAAGATGACAACCGTTTATTTGAAAGTGGAAGCGTGGTGCCAGATCTAGAACTCCAAGTATGGAGCACTCCGAAGAAAAGCATAGGGTGAAAGCATCGAAGTCTCGAAGAGATCACGATCGTTGATCGAGGAGGAGGTCAAAGGACCATTGATCTGGTCTTGGTTGAAAAGTGTCGAAGTCCCAAAGAGGACCAGGGTTGTCGATTTGGAGAGGACAGGTGTCAGAAGATCTGACACTCCAGAGATTTGTGTTTGTGGAGAGTGGATGTAAACCATTGATCGAAGTAGATGCGTGGCATCTGATATACAACTCTAGGTACGAATCACTCCAAGAGAAAAGGGTGAATTAAGGAGAAAGAACTCCCAAAGGTCAGAGATTCGAAGTTCATTAGAACCGTCCATTTGTTGAGGACAGGTATCAGTAGTTATTCCACTCTAGAAGATATCTACTGACAAAGGACGCAAAAGTTGAGAGTTTAAACTCCTGAAACTCGAATCGCGAAATATATCATAGTCGTTGATTTAGAAAGATTAGATCTGATCTGTAGATTCAGAAAGGATAGATCTGAGCCGTCAGTTCAAAAGCACCGTCAAGGTCATGAGATTGACGGTCACGTCGCATTGCGGGGACCAAAGGTGCGCGAATTTTAAAAATTTGAGGGTGGGCTGCAATCCAAACAACGGTTTTGGAGAAAGGACACTTGGAGGCTCAAGGTGAATTGTGGGGAGAAAATTATTTGGTTTCAAACCACCCTTGGCCGCACCTGCAATTGTGTGGATTACGTGAGGTCATCGCCCAAGTTCATGACAAGGAAGGGCTTATCAGAAAAGGGGCTAGCACCCAAAATCGGATGTTTCGCAAGAGAAAAAAGGGGAAGGGCGTGCGTACCATTAGACCTGCACCTGGAAGTCGAAAGAGTCTGTGTTTAATTGCAGAACGAGACCATCAAGGTCTTAGAGAGTCGTTTGGATCCAGAATCAGAGATCCTTGACTGAGAGGTCGAACTGGTTCCCCGAATTTCCAAAGTAGAAACCATGGATGGAGAATCTATCCTTTAATAAAAGAGAAAAATTTTATGCCCCATCGTGGGTGTGTTACATCTCATAACTAAGGGATGTGACTTTTCACACCTACCTTCTTACATGTGTTTAATGATAAGGCTTTGATACAGTCAAGAGGAAAATAAAATTTGTATACATGATAATTTTAAAAAGTGGATTCATATTAATAAACATGGGTGATTCCCCCTTGGAACCCCTCTTAGACCCTCCCCTTCTCTTGTTGAAACTTAGCCCCCATTACATCGTTCATGTCCATCTACAACCTGTGTCACATTATATTTCATTATTTTTGATATACAATGTTTACATATTAGATATTCGGTCCCACATCCATACATCATATTTAAATTACATATCACTAATCTGGGGATTAAAAACGGGGATGTTACACCCACCATCCTCTGATTCATCAAAAGGTCATGAATCTTTGCACATAGAAATTACCATTTTTGGAGTGTAAATGCACTTCTAATTATACAAACATGTTAACAATATTGTAATCATCAATTTACAACTTAAAGCTTAAATTATGGAGGCTTAACCAACTTTTGACATGCAGTTTGATATAGCCAACTTTAACAATTTGGTCCCTTGGTTTTACAAGACATTTTTTAGTCGTTATGCACATCAGGTAAGTTTTTGTCTGAAACTAAAAATCTAAGGCTATAGACAGGTGAAAAATAAAAAAATTACATCTTTTTGAAGTTGAACCACTCAATTTTGGTCAAAATTGAGACTAGGGTGTGCATTTTACTCTAAGGCAATTTTGTCTTCAAATTTACATGAAATCACAAATCTAGGTGCATGAAAGCAACCTCTTCTATTCTTTAATTGCACTTTATATGACATACATAAATTTACCATATATCTATCTCCAACTTACAACTTACAAAACAATTTTTGGAGTTACAGGGAAGCTTGGGTGTGCATTTTAATTTGGTCCCTTAGTACAATTTTGACCTTCCAAATTACAAGGCAAACTTTACCTCTTTTGCACAACAACCTTTTTTTAATTTTCAATTGAAAAATTAACAACAAGAACAAGTCTAATATGATGAACCACACCCCCAACAACGTGTACAACTCAGACATAAGGTATAGTAAAAACTTGTCTTACTTTTTACAAGCAGGTTGTGTATTACTAGGGTTTTACAAGGCATATATTGTGTATGTTTGCACAACAAAGACTGTTATGACTGCAAATGCAAAACTAAGTATATAGGCTTATGTAAAATTATTTAATAAATTATTTACAATTTTCACCACTCAAATTGAATGTTTTTTTAGTCTTGGGTGTGGGTTTTAATGTATCTTGGCATGTATTTTGCATCAAGTAAAAATTTACACCAACACAAAAAATTTCCTCTTTGTCCTACAAGATAACATTTGGTCTTTTTTCATAGCAAAGGGTTTTAAGTTTCAAATTGTACAAACAAAGGTATAGATATATGTACAAATTTTATACAACTCTGTAACTTGTAATATAATTTCTTGAAGGTATACAAACTGAAATATCAAACAGTATGTAGATTTCTTGTAGGTATACAAATTGAAGTATTAGATTGATATAGTTTGTAATATAATTTCCTGTAGGTACATTCAGACATTATTATAAAGATGCATTAAAGATCCCTTAAAATTTGTAGATAAAAACTAAATATCACAACAAACATTACATATAAGACAAGTATGAGTCAAAACATTATTGATATTCTATTAATTCCTCATAATAGTACGATCTTTACATGACAAGCATCACATTTAAGTCTCCATTACAACACTGGGAAAAGTGTAATACAGATTCCACACCTTTCTTCTTTTTGAAGATTCCTCCTAAGGTCTCTCTAACAAGCCTCATCATAGTTGAGCAGGCCATAGAGTATGTGGTTTTATAGATGCTTTTATTACAAACCATCGAAGGGGAGTCAAAAGTCTGACAAACGTCTGGGCACCACGAAAAAAAATTAAATTTTGATAATTACTTAGTAATTTATGACGATATGGTCGATTTTATCTATATCATAAAAACTCCATGTCAGACTTAAACCCATATGTAATAGTGATATTTCTAAGAGAAACCTAGATTGTTTTATTTTTAGTAAAATAAAAATGCAAAAAAAATCAACAAAACATTCAAAAAACCAAAACCATGGAGTTGTCAATTCTTAGCTTTTTCACCTTCAACATTATCTCTTTTTTTGGCAGTTGTTATCATCACCCTTGTTTGGATTATTTGCACTAAGTCCACCATGTATGTTCCTTTATATAAAATATATTGATCCATTTCATCCCACTCATTTCATCTAGTCAACTTTATAAATGTGGTTCCTATGATTTACACCTACCATCCATTTGACTTGTCATCTTGATCCATGAGTCTCCTCATGCCTTAAGTTTCCCTCCATGTCCATGGTCCCTAGTACACCTTCTACATTTTCCACTTCCAAGTCTTTGAAACTTGACATCTAGTCATGCTATGTCAATTTGGTTTATTTTTGTTTCCTAGGTTAGGATTCATTTATGCTCCATTCAAGGGAAGTCCTGAATCTCATACTTATTGACCAACTTG
The DNA here is from genome assembly GCA_009831015.1 of Picea engelmannii. Classification (NCBI taxonomy): domain Eukaryota; kingdom Viridiplantae; phylum Streptophyta; class Pinopsida; order Pinales; family Pinaceae; genus Picea; species Picea engelmannii. Next base: position 1,068,541 of record ML777629.1, on the reverse strand, counting down.
TCCACATATGTCAATGTGTTATCCCATTACATTAATTACTTGTTGACTCCTTCACCTTGTATTGGTTACTAGTGATCCTTCAATCCCTATCTCCAACAAACCTTCCTCTTATTTTTACCCTCAGAGATCCATATCTCAACAAAAATTCCTCTTATTTTTACCCTCAGAGATCCATATCTCCAACAAACCTTCCTTTTATTTTTACCCTTAGGGTCCTAATGGTAGATTTAAGTTGGAGAAATGAGATAGGAATCATTCATTTCCATCTTCTCAATGGTATATTTATTTCCCTCGTGCTTTTTTTCTCTCCAAAATGGCCATCCAGAAGGACACATATTGTTCACATACATTGGATATTGAAATTGAGAATACTCAAGAATCACCAAAAAGGAAGGAAAAGAACATGGAGAAGTAGAGTGTTTTAATTAACGCTCGGCCCACTCCCAAGATACTCGGGAATTGAAATTTCTACTGAGGTAAAGAATAAGGAGATTTTTTCAGATTATAGTCCAACTAAGAACTCTTTAGGATTGTAATTTTACTTTTACAACAAAATATCTAACTAAAGAATCATCAAAAAACAAGAAAAAAAGCATGTAGAAGTAGAGTGTTTTAATTAACTCTTATCCCACTCCCAAGATACTCAAGAGTCAACATTGCCAACACAAAAGAGTTAAGAGATCATGTCAGATTATACTCAATTATAAAATTAAGAAGGATCTCTAAATGACGAAGTCCCTATCCAAGTTGGATAGCAAGAAGAGTATCTAAGGGTGTTGTCTAAATGTTCTATGTTTTGTCATTTTTCGCTAGAATTTGAGAATATAAATATGGGAAAAATCACAATTTTCTATTGTTTGAATTTCATTTCTAAATGCATAAATGGATTCAGTGTGCTGAAAACCCCTGAGGTGTTTGTATTATACAAAATTAACCACTCAAATATGCAGATCCAACAAATTCTCACCAGATTTCGGGAAAAATTAAATAGATAATATCATTGGAAAAGAGCCAAAACATAAAACGTTTAGACTACGACGTGTCTAAGCACAAGATCCAATTGAAAGAGTCCAAAGAAGTCAAAATTTTAAAGGGATTATTTAGATATATCAATATAATTTATGTCACATGTAAGGTCTCCCATGACACCCATCGAGCATGCACACTCCTTAGGTATATTTGACGATGGAACAGATGAAAAGAACAAGGAAGAAGTGATTGGTTGGGAGAATGAATATGTTTAGGTGTGGGAAGGAGCACCTTGGGCACACGACGGTGACACATGACATGAATAGGGCACACACCTTACTTACCTTAAAATGATTAACAAAGACTTGGGTTGAATTTCGGAAAGGGTAGGATGACTTGAGAGCATGCCCAAGGAGTGGACATGTATGCCCTCAGAAACATGGGCATGTTGAAGAGGTTGGACGACCCCATCGACACACCCACGAGGAGTCACGATGATTGGCATGAAGAGTGCACAAGGCAAGGGTCATGCACCCAAGGATGGGGTGCACCAGTCCAAGAAATGAATGGTTGATGGGTGCACGGGCTATGGATGGGCACATCGGGTCCACAGAAGGGTGTGGCAATTTGGTTGAGTGTGGGTTCACGAAGGGGCATGACACACCCAAGAGACATGATGTTTCAAACAAGTGACTCTTGGAGTCCATATAAAATAAAGAGTGCACAACCAAAGGAAGCATAGAGCATTTTTGTCAAGATATTTGGAGAGAAAGTTTGAGGCAAGTCTGCGACAAGAAACGAAGGTAGAGTTGCCAAGATGGAAGAAAAGTAGCCAAGAGTTGGACATTTTGGAAGGTTTTAATGAAGTTTGAAAACACAGGTCTGTGGAGGCATGTGTGAGGTAGAACTGAAATATGTGTTAGCTTGGTGAAATTCTATGGAAATGAAGGGACAACAAGTCTATAGTTGTGGGAACCTCTGAGGTGTATTGCACGTGATTGCAGAGATGGTTGTGGCACAAATTCTTGGTGGGATGAATCTGTTCTTGAGTGTCATTAGTGAGGTGAGGTGAGTTGTTTAAATCTACCAAGTTGTAAACTAAGCCAATAGTTCTCATGGTTTAATTGTTTCTCTATAACAAATACTTAGCTGGGTGTTAGGCATGGTTTGTGCCAACCACACTATATATTTGTTTGTATTCATTTTGTTCTGCAATTGGTCTCTTGGATTATCATGTTCATGGATCCATGCTTAAATAATATTAAGTGTTAAATTTTGTTAACAATTGTCTAAGTAAACAAAAATTGCACTAGAGTATGAGTGTGACTCATCGGTAGCCTAGAACAAAGTATGGGTATGCTTTAGTTGAAGAGGCATAGTCCAGACGAAGTATTATTGGTGTGCCAAGAAACCAAGTAAGAATTGTCGCGGTGTTGCACATCCTTAGGAGGTAAATGATCACAAGATATTATCAGGCGTCTTGTGGGGTCGTGACAGGTGGTATCAGAGTAGACCTGGCTCTTCACCACTACTGTAGTCGAAATAGTTATGGGGAAAGGGAGCACTTGTTTGGTGAAACATTCAGGGCACAGGCTTGGTGAGGGTTCGATAGACTGACCCATCACAAAGACAAGATGGGTGTAGACTTGGTGGGTTGTGACAGGGCCGAGTTATGAAAATAATTCGTGACTTTTGAGTAGACATGGGTTCACTCCTTTAGCGGGCCAAGTGCAGATTTATGAGGGTGAATGAATCACTCGAGAAAGGAATATTGTCACAAAACTATCATAGATCTGACCATAGATGTAACTATAGAGTTGATCACAAAATTTTGAAAAATTATTGAGGATAAATCTTGGGTGCCTTGGACGAACCCTTCACTAGTAGAGTGAAGATACTTGGATGTCCATCCATCGCTAATGACAGTGACACCAAAAGGGATCCCAGGACCTGTAAAATGAAAGATCAAATCATTATCTTGGAGAGAACTGCAAAGAAGATGACAGATGCATTGTAACAACATGGTGAGAAGTTCAAACTGATGGATACTGAGATGGACAAGATAAAGCGTGGGTTTAACAAAGTTGTCCAGGAGTTCCAGGAAACTGTGGATGCGATGATTGACACCTCGAACAATGACATTCAAGATAGACTCAAGACAACGGAGAATGTAATTGCCACAGCCACACAGAGGTTGAAGGACCAATAAGACATGAACACATTTTTGAAATGAGATTTGGCTAATAGAAAAATCTATGTTTTCATGTCGATGAGAATCAAGATAAAGGAACCAAATCCATATGACGAAACTTGCAATGCTAATTTGTTGAGAAAATTTTGTTGGCACACTGAGTAATACTTGGAGCAGTTGAATGAAAGTTTGGATGAAGCCAAGGTGAACGTTGTTGTGATGTTATTGACAGGAACCATTAAGCTTTGGTGGAGAAACCAAGTGGAAGATTCAGTAGATTGGAGAATCATTGAGCAGATCGAAAACTACACAGATATGAAGGCATCCTTGAAGGCACATTTTGGTCTCAGAAACAAGCATGGATCACAAGGAACCAATTGTTGGCTCTCAAGAAAACTAGTAATATCCAAGCCTACATCAAGGAGTTCACATGGCTCATGTCGGAGATCAAATACATGTCAAAAGAAGACAAACTTTTCTACTTCATGAATGGTCTACGACTGTGGGCACAAAGTGAGTTGTGATGACAAAAAGTGCAGATTGTTGCAACAACGATCGCCACAATGGAAAAATTGTTGGACTTTTGAGGTGAATTGAAGATAAGTCCTAGGAATAGTGAGGACACCAAAGGTGAGAAGCAACAATAAAGGAAAGGGAAGAATAAGGACAAGGGAAAGACAACACTATGTGAATAATTGTCCCTTGAAACAAAAGTTGAATTCTTTGAAGAGGGAAAAAAACCCATCTATTGGAGTCTTGCATGTTTTGAACGTCATCATGGAAGGTGAATCTGTGGAAAGGAAAGAGAAAGATGAGATAAAAATTTGTTATGTGAAAGCCAAACTCAATAGGAACTCATTGTTAGTCATGGTGGATAGTGGGGCGATGTATAACTTCTTGAGGGAAGACATGGTGAGAAGGATTAGGTTGCAGCTTGAACCAACACAAACAACCTTCAAGATAGTCAACGCAACGATAGAGATGGATGTTGGTGTGGCCAAGGAAATATTGTTGAATCTTGATGACTGGTGTGTAAAGACGAGTTTCACCATTGTTCCCATGGATGATTTTGAAGTTGTGTTAGGACAAGATTTCATGAGGAAGAAAAAGGGAGAATCAATTCCTCACATGAACAATTTGGTCGTTTTCTCAAGACAGACTCCATGTTTGATTCCTACCATAAGAAGGAAGGAAGGAGGCACACATATGTATTCCTTACATATGGTTGTGGTAGACAGTTGGAGAAAGAAACCTTATGGAGATGAACTTGGATGATGTGGGGAGATGGTTGGACAATCTAACATAGAAAATTAAAAGAAGCTCATGTCAATGGAATGAAGGCTTGTTGATGTTGAAGAGATAGTTGGAGATCTGGAAAAGACAATGGATGGTTTGGTTGATTTATGTCTGGAATTTAATGAATGGAAACAAAGATAAGAGGAAGTTACAAAAATGAATATGTTGGAGCAATTGATTGAACACGAGCATAAACCATTCATAGACCAAGAGGACGTCAGGCAGATGCAGTGGCCTTGGTGGAAGGGAACGAAAGAAGGGGTTGATTCCTCCTCTAGCAAACTTGGACATGGTTAATGGTTGTTGATTATAGTTCACTCCTACTATCCTTCTTGGGCTGACCCAGGTTCAGGTCCACTTGGTTTCCAACAAAACCCCCCTAAAAATATTGGCCCTCCTGGTAAACCAAAAGGTAACACAACGCATAGGATGCACTGTGCAGTCTCACCCAAGATAGTTTCTATGAGTGGCTACAATGCTCAGGTGCTTGCAGCCTGGGAAATGAGTGGGGGTCTGTAATCAAACTCTATAGTCTACATTTATTACTTTAATATTCAACTTATATAGAATATTATGTCCTTCTTGCTTATGCATGTAAAGTTGCAGATCTATCTAGTCATTCACATATTTGCTTAACATCTAATCATTAACAACAAAAGAGATACATAACATTCAATCACATAACACATGATCTATTTTGGTTCACCCCTCCTGGGCTACGTCCACAAAGATTTGGCTTCTCTACTCTTTTATGATTGTAGTTCCAAAACTATAGCGCCTCACGCATTACAATTCTTCATCAGAACAGGTCGAGATCTACAATGAGGTGGACTAGATAATACCAGGCTCCTCAACCTATGATCTAACCCTCGAGATCTACCCTATTTCCTCTCCTCAACTCAACAACTTACAAAATCGATCAACTCTACAGTCATTATGTCTTTTTACATCACCGTAACACTGACCAACCCAAAACGAACAATAACGAACCCCCAAAAAAACCCCTGAACACAACACCGACCTAGACCTCCTAGGTACCTACTTAGACATATTTTCATCTTACCAGCCATTACATTCTCTTACCAAAACCCTAAAACTATCATGGCTAGGTCTTCTTTCATGCATGCCTTCCTCTTGTGCATGCGCAACTTTTTTTCACATTCTTCTTTTCCTGCATGCGTGTCTGCCTTACACGTGTTTCTTCTTTTGCATGCGCATCTGCCTCCCACGTCGTGATTTTCCGTCAAAACTGGCTTGCACCCAAGATGCCCCCAACAATGGCATTGTGACTTGTCACGAGTCACTGCCTGATGCAGTCCTCCCTCAACTCGTAGGTCAGTAAGTCCACATATACAGAATCTTTCCTTTACCACTGGTCCGAAGAGCTATGAAATGGCTCTTCTATTTCCCTTTCGGGAAATCTGCACCCACACTTAACTTTGAGAAATCCCCTTTATACTTCTGGGGATCGAACTTTCACGCCTTCGCGAATCCGGCGGTTGAGCACCTGTCTCTCAAATCCCCGAAACCCGAAAACAGTCAACGCTGACCTTTCTTCTTTCTCTTTGCTTCGGATTTCTCTTTATAGCGATTTCGACAGTCGCGGTGTCAAGCAACTTGTTCTCGCGATTCCCGAACCCCGATTTCCCAAAATTCTGAAGCACTCACAAGGTTGACCTTTCAATGCCCCTTTACTCCATCGGGACTTCAGACTTTGCGGTATCGCGAATCCTAATGCAAAGGTTTCGGGACTTCACCCCACGAAACCCCGAAATGGTCAACTGAATTGACTTCTTGTTGAGAGGGTGCCACCTGTCCAATCATTGACTCTTCTGTGGCCCACACAATCCTTTTAGCTATCGGGACTTTGCGTTTCGTGATTTCGCAATTCGCGTTGCAAAGTTTACGGGACTTCCACCTACGAAATCCCGAAATAGGAATCTGCCTTCAAATCCAATGGCCCTTGTGGCTCGGATCTATGGTCCTATTCCTCCTGAGCTTAGAACCTTTGGGAATAATCGTCGTATCTCCCCTGCTCCTCCTTGAGATCTAATGGCTCATGGGACTTCACGGATTCTCCATAAATAATTTCGACCGTCCGTCTCTCCCTCTGAGAACCTCCTGCGGTCCGATGCCGCTATGCCTCTCTTCAAACTTTCAAGGTGCTTGGCCTTTTTGCCTTCCTTCAACGACTTCGAAGGCTTCAAATCCTTCTGACTTTCTTCGACTATGAACCTTTCAGAGAATCCCTTCTCGCACTCCTTGCAGCAATCTTTCAAACACTTTCAAATGCTTGACTCCCTTCGACTCTGCACACACCTACATCAATAGTCTTTCAATACTTTGCTCAGGTTCGCAACCCTGAGACTTTACTTAGCCTGTGCACTCCTTGCACAACTCCAGTGCCTGACTGCACTTCTGAGTGAATGAGGACAAAATCTACTCTATCTGAGCTTTCAGAGACAAATCTCTGAACTCTTTGTCAACGCACTCCTTGCGGACAATTCAACTGCACTCCTTCCAGGAACTCTTTCTCAGGTAGAAAAACAATTGAAACTCATTTCCCTTAGTCTCTCTCTCTCAGATTTCAGACATTCAACAAGAAATCATTAATACATAGCATAAAATTGATTGCATGACAGAAAGAGTAAAACATTCATGAGCATAACATTCAAAGATGTTGGAAATACTAAAACAACTGAGAGGGGGGGGGTGAATCAGTTGTATGTGAGCTTAAACAATTTTATAGTTTTTAAACATTGTTAATCTCTCTTCATGTGGTCATCGACAATGTACAGCATATGGACAGTAAAAGTAAAGACCATCAGTCACACATAAAGTACACACAAAGACAATTTTTCACGAGGAAACCCATAAAGGGAGAAAACCTCTTCTTCTTAGAAATGATAGGCAGTCTTTTTCAGTTATGTACATCATTTACAATTGAGCACCAACTCAATGTGAGGCTGCTACCTCTGTTTTACAAGCTGCAACTTGTTTGAGAGC
>ML777629.1:1036590-1053222 GCA_009831015.1 Picea engelmannii | reverse complement strand
TCTTCGAAATGATAGGCAGTCTTTTTCAGTTCTGTACATCATTTACAATTGAGCACCAACTCAATGTGAGGCTACTACCTCTGTTTTACAAGCTGCAACTTGTTTGAGAGCACCAACTCTCTGGTTTCTCTAGCACCCACTAGCAGGAAGCACCAACTCCATGAATATTCCAGCACCAATTGGATGGAAGCACCAACTTCCTGAATGTTCCAGCACCAACTGGATGGAAGCACCAAATTCCAGTTACACAGGATCCAACCTGTATAACAGAGAACACTTGTTCTCCCTAGCACCACCCTGCCACCCTGGTTTCTCTGGCTGCAACCAGATGGAAGCTACAACTTCCTGTGTTCAAGCACCCACTTGAACTTCTGAGGACTACAGTCCTCCCGAGCACCTCCCAACCACCCTTGAATATCAAAATAATGAATACACAGACAATTTCTTGGATAAATCAATTCTTACCTTCCTTTCTCTATTCTGTAAGTCTGATCTGTTCTACTATTCTGCTCTTCGTTTTCTCTTCCTTTGCTATTCTTCTCTGCGTTCCATTTCACTCTGCACATCTGCTTCCTTTCCTACCACGCATCCTCTTCTATATTCTACCTTACTGTTTCCCTCATTTCCTCCTCAGAACCGCTAACTGGACACAGTCTGTTTCGTCTACTTTTATACACACAGGCACAACATTTCAACTTCCCAACTCCTTGGACAAAATGACGACAACTGTCCAGCCAATTGATCGACGACTAATGTGCGATCATGAGTCTGTTTTACTAACGGATTTGTAACTGAAAGTGTTAAGTGTGTGTGGAAGAACAGTTACCCTCCGATCACATTCAAACCTTATCCGCACCGTTGGATAATATTCATTATTCTTGCCTTTTAAATTGGGTTCTGGCACTCCTCATGTTCAATGTTCTTTTCACTTATAAATCCCGATACACAAAATTCCATAAATCGGTCAAATCAACGATCCATATAATAATCAGATCTGACGATTCAGTTTAAATCGGGAATTCACTCATCGTGAAATCGGAATCCTTGTTTCACTTGTCTCTTTTCCTTTTGGAGTCGCGATTTGCGAAACTCCGACACAGAGTTAGATCAACGGTCCAGATGCGATCTTGACTCAACGGTTGCAATTGAATCGCAATATCGCGTTTCGCGATTTCAGAGTTTTTGTTGCAATTTGTTCTTGACATTTCAAAGTCCCGATCCCCGAAACTCCGACAAGGGCTAGGATCTATGGTCCAGATTCATTTTGGATTCAACGGCTATGATTAAATCGCGAAATTGCATTTCATGATTTCAGAGTTCTTGATGTCAAGAGATTTTGGCATTTGAAAATCTCGATCCCCGATACTCTGATACGGGCTGTGATCAATGGTCCTGATCAATTCTGGATCTGATGGTCCAGATTCACTCGCGATTTCGCATATCACGAAATCGACACTCCTAATGTCAAGTGACTTTGTCACTTCAAAGTTCCAATCCCCGATGCCGATGCGCCCCTTTCTACGCGCTAGCCCTACTGGCTATAGGCCTTGGCCCATATGACCGTCAACACATGACCTCGATCAAACCTCTCATCGGGGTTTCGACATTTTCGATGTCACCATGCACATGCCTACGGAATTCCCGATCCTCCGATCCCCGATTCTCCGATGAAGGAAATCAACGGTCCAGATCTCATTCTTGCTTTAACGGCTGCGATCAAATCACTAAATCGCATATCACGATTTCAGGGTTTTCGTTGTCAAGTGAATTGGACATTTCAAAGTCCCGATCCCCGATTCTCCGATGAAGCCTCCTGTTGAGCTTCTCCCGGTGGCGCCCGATCACTGCCACGCTTATCTCCCTCGCAGCTTCTGCAGATCTGACGGCTGACGGGTGTCTACTTCCGATCTGATGGCTCAGATTCTCTCTCCAACAAGGACTGTAAACTACGGTCTAGATTCATTTTGGATTCAATGGTTATGATTGAACCGTGATCTTGTTGCAATTTGTCTGATACAAACCCATCAATGACAACAACCATTCGCTGTCTGCAAACTTGCCATCAATGACAACAACCATCAACACGCATTCGCTGCTTGTTCAATATTTGCCAACAAAATATGCCTACACCGAGAATATATGAACACCATTAGTTTGAATCACAACTTTCTTGTATTAATTCAAAACTTCTATACATGGAGTCTGCTACACAACTCTTTGTTTCTCCTCTATTCTCTTTTTCTGATTATCCTTATGCTAATAATCATGCTAATGCTACAATACACAATGAGGGTGTCTATATTCTATTTTCCCCCTTGCGCTCTAAAACTGTCTAATCTAGAATTGAATTCTATCTACTTGCATTAACTACCATAATTGTCTTCTATCTACTAAGGACGAGAGAGGATCGCTCAAGGTCCGTTTACAATTTGCAATTGCACTCCTTCTTAATTATCTTATTTAAGACTGCGCATCAATTTCAAGGTAATTTCAAAATTTGCGCTGGCGCTTGTCCAGATGTCCGTTGTCTCCGCGCTGGCTCGCTTGAGATGCTCCTGCATCATACTCCCTTGCTTGAAAATTTTCATGGGCTCCTATCCATGAGCTCACACATGGTCTGTCCATGCCTCTGGATCTCTGTTTCATTCTCCCAGCTGGCATCTTCAACTGGATGGCCCTTCCACTTGACCAAATACTCAAAGTATTGCTTTCGCCTGGTCTTTTTGCTAACCCTTTTGTCCAGTATGCACTCCATCTGTGGCTTATCTGCAACTGGCATCTGCTTTGTCCACTGGACCACTGGATGCTCATTTCCTGTCCCTACTTCCTCAGCTTTATATGGGTACAAATCTGAGATATTGAATATCGGAGAAATTCCGATCCCATCGGGTAATTCAATCTCGTAAGCATTCGCCCCAAATTTCTTTAAGACCTTACATGGTCTGATTTTCTTCATCTTCGGCTTATTATATGTTCCTCTCGGGAACCTTTCCTTTCTCAAATGTGCCAGAATCAAATCACCAACCTCAAATTGAAGTTGTCTCCTGTGATGATCTACTCTACGCTTATACTCCTGGCTTGAATTCTACAGTCGCTCCTTCACCTGACTGTGAAGTTCCTTCATCGCCTCAACAAAATCTTATGCACTAGCGCTCCTAGTTGCATTATGTTCTGAATCCCTTAATTTAGAAATTCCTCTCGGCTACATGCCATAGACAATCTGAAATGGACTCTGCCCTGTGCCCCTGTTAACTGAGTCGTTATAAGCAAATTCTTCCTGTGGTAATATGTTGTCCCACTGGTTGTGGTGCTCTGTCACCAGGCTTCTCAGCAAGTCTCCCAGACTTCTGTTCACCACTTCTGTCTGTCCATCCATCTAAGGATGATAAGCTGAACTAAACGACAAGTTAGTCCCCAACTTCTTCCATAAGGTCCTCCAAAAGTGTCCTATGAACTTAGTGTCTCGATCCGAAACTATACTCCTTGGTAAGCCGTGAAGTCGAATGACTTCTTTGAAAAACAAATTCGTAATGTGAGTTGCGTCATTGGTCTTCTGACATGGAATGAAGTGTGTCATCTTGGAAAATCTATCCACCACCACAAAGATTGAGTCAAAACCTCTTTTTGTTCTTGGCAACCCCAATATGAAATCCATGTTGATCGCATCCCACTGCCTTTTTGGTATGGGAAATGGTTGATAAAACCCTGCATTCTGTATTCTTCCCTTTGAATTCTGACAAATTCTGCATCTGTCCATGAATCTCTTGATGTCTGCTCACATTCCCAGCCTAAAATATGACTCATTCAACTTTGTGAACGTCTTGTCCTGACCAAAGTTCCCTGCTAATCCTCCACTGTGTTTCTCCTTCAGCAAATTCTCCCTCATGGAGCATTTCGGAATACACAGTTGATTACCTTTAAACAATAATCCTTCCTAGATCATGTATTCTGTCCATTTGCTTCTATCCCTGAGAATTGGATTCTCAGTTGCTTCATACACCTCCTTAAAATCTGGATCATTTCTGTACATGTTCCTGAGATCATCAAAACCCAACGTTTTGACTTTGAACTCCTGCAATAGAAAACACTTCCTGCTCAAAGCATCAACAACTTTGTTAGCAGTACCATAAATATGTTTAATCACAAAAGTGAAATTCTGCATATACTCAACCCATTTGACATGTCTCTGATTCAACTTTTCCTGTTGAGTCACAAATTGCAATGCATGATTGTCACTGTATAAGACAAACTCTTTCGGAATCAAGTAATGTCTCCATTTTTTCAATGCCTATATGATAGCATAAAACTCCTTATCATAAGTGGAGTATTTCACCTTCGCTTCATTCATCTTTTCGTTGAAGTATGCTATTGGTCTGTCTTCTTGACTCAAGACTGCCCCTATTGCAAACCCACTTGCATCACATTTCACTTGAAATGTCTTTTGGAAATCCGGCAACACCAGAATTGATTATTCTGTGATTTTTCTCTTCAACAGATTAAAACTCTTTTTAGCCTCTTCTGTCTAGTGAAAAGACTTGTGTCTTTTCTTCACTGTGTCCATCATTGGTGCACTAATTCCACTAAAATTCCTGATGAATTTTAGGTAGAAACTAGCTAATCCGTGAAAACTTCTCACCTCAAAGATATTCTTCGGTGATGGCCAATTCTTGATTACCTCCACCTTATCTAGATCCATCCTCAACTCATCTGCAGAAATAAAAAACCCCAAATAAATGAGTTATGTCTTCATGAATGAGGATTTCTTCATGTTTATCAACAGCTTCTCCTGCTGTAGTCTCTGCATCACTGTAGCCAAATGCTTCATATGCTCTGCCACTGTTTTATTGAAAACCAGTATGTCATCCAAATACACGATAACACATTTTTTGATGAACTCCCTCAGGACTTCGTTCATCAACCTCATGAAGGTACTCAGCGCATTTGTTAAGCCAAATGGCATAACAAGACATTCTTACAACCCTTCATTTGTTTTGAATGTTGTCTTCCATTCATCACCTTCTCTCATGCGGATTTGATGATAACCACTTTTCAAATCAATCTTTGAAAAATACTTTGTTCCACTCAAGCAATCCATCAGATCATCCATCCTTGGCAATGGAAATCTGTACCTGATGGTTATCTTGTTGATCACCCTCGAGTCAGTACACATCCTCCAGCCTCCGTCTTTCTTCGGACTGAGTACTGTTGGAACAACACATGGACTCAAGCTTTCTCTGACCAAACCTTTGTCCAACAAATCCTGGACTTGCCTTTTGACCTTATCATTCTCTTGCGGCGTCAATCTGTACGTGGCTTTGTTTGGAAAACTGGCTCCTGGTATGAGATCAATGTGATGACTCACACTTCTAATTGGTGGCAACGAACGAGGTAATTCATCCACTACTATATCAGCGAACTCTTCCAGCAGTTCCTGAATCTCTTCTGGTAAATCATCCACTCTTGTGTTGGTCAAAACAATCTTCGGTTTCCTGACCACAATGAATTGCAGTTCTTCCTTCTTCTTGAACTCTGTAAGAAGTTCCTTCCCACTCATGAGAAGTACAGTTCTGCTTACTTCTGGTTTCACCTCCTTATCCTTGATTGGAAGCAACATGTGAGTCCTCCCATTCTTCTCTAGGGTGTATGTGTTCATTCTCCCATCATGAATCACATTCCTATCATATTGCCATGGTCTACCCAGCAATAGATGACAAACATCCATAGGAATGACATCACAAAGTATCTTATCATTATATCCTCCTATCTTAAATTCAACTAAACACTGTTTAGTGACAGTTACCTGGTGTCCTTTTTGTAGCCACAAAATTCTGTATGGGATTGGATGATTGATCGTCTCCAGCTCCAACTTTTCTACCATCTCTATAGAAATGAGATTATCTGTGCTACCACTATCCACAATGACCTTGCATACCCTATCCTTGGTCTTGCAAGCAGTTCGAAAAAGTCTAGTTCTTTGGACTGAACTCTCCACCTCCTTGTTTGGTGTCAAAAGATCTTTTCGCATCATCAGTGATCTTCCGCCTTCAACATCTTCTGCCTCAACATCTCGCCTCTGTGCTTCGGCGATGTGAGTTTCACCACTCTCTTTCTTTTTGTCTGGACACTCGTAATACTTGTGCCCATTCTTTCCGCATGTGAAGCATGTTATTACTCCACCTCTTCCTCTTCCTCTGCCTCTGGTACGAGGAAAAGTATTATTATCAACATAATCTCCTCTCTATTCAGTATGTTGCCCTCTCTGTTCAACATATTTCCCTCGCTGTGAGCTTCCACCTCTCTCAGTTCGAGTCTGAGGTTTCTTCCAGTCCTCCTTGGGCTTCTGATATTTATCCTGGGCAACTGATTTTCCTCTGGGCTGACTTCTGCCTCGGCCTCTTTGACTCTTCTTTCAGCTCAGCTTCTCTTCAGCCTTTAGAGCCATCTGATAAGCGTCTTCCACCGTTCGGATGGTTACCATGCTCATCTCATCCTGAATGTCATATCTCAAGCCATTCATATATCTGGAAACCTTTTCATCATCGCTCTCTCGATGACCTGCCCTGATGTTCAGCCTGTAGAATTCTTCAGTGTATTCTTTCACTGTCATCAACTTCTGTCTCAGGTTCTGCATTCTCCTGAACAGAGTAATCTGGAAATCTTTGGGGATGAATTTTTCCTTCATCTTCGCGATCATTCTATCCCATCTTTTAATCTTCTGCTTTCCCTTGCAACGTCTATCAACTTGTAGTTCATCCCACCACAATGCTGCATGTCCCTTCAATCTTGTGACATCATGCTTGACTTTCTTGTCCTCTTCAACATCTTCATAGTCAAAGTATGTGTCCAGAGCTCTAATCTAGTCTAGAAGCTCCTCTGCATCCAGATTTCCCTCATAAACTGGAATGTCCATTTTTTCTCTTGCACCCATTCTGGCAATAGCTCTAATCAAACGTTCGTTTGCTGCATCTTCAACTGCAACTTCTTCTTCATGTTCAGCCTCAATTTCACTTTCGGAATCCCTAAGATCCCCAACACTGACTGTGCGTCTTTTTGCTATCTCCATGTCTTCGAGTCTGGCTCGTAGATCACGCATCTCTTTTTCCATGGCTGGATCAATCATCTGCCTACCTCTTCTCCTCGACATTTCCCTCTCCTCTGGTGGATCGGGTGTTTTCCTATCCCTTCTCCTTGGCAGCATGGTGAATTCTATTTTTCTCTTCTATAGAAAGCAAAGAAAACTTTCTGGGCTCTGATCCCAAACCTGACGCAGTCCTCCCTCAACCCGCGGGTCAGGAAGTCCGCATATACAGGATCTTTCCTTTACCACTGGTCCGAAGAGCTTTGAAATGGCTCTTTTATTTCCCTTTCGGGAAATCTGCACCCATACTTAACTTTGAGAAATCCCCTTTATACTTCTGGGGATTGAACTTTCGTGCCTTCACGAATCCAGCGGTCAAGCACTTGTGTCTTAAATCCTCGAAACCCGAAAACAGTCAACGCTGACCTTTCTTCTTTCTCTTTGCTTTGGATTTCCCTTTATCACGATTTCGACGGTCGTGGTGTCAAGCAACTTGTTCCCGCGATTCTCGAACCCCAATTTCCTGAAATTCCGAAGCGCTCACAAGGTTGACCTTTCAACACCCCTTTACTCCATCGGGACTTCGGACTTCACAGTATCGCGAATCCTAATGCAAAGGTTTTGGGACTTCACCCCATGAAACCCCGAAACGGTCAACTGAATTGACTTCTTGTCGAGAGGGCACCACCTGTCCACTCGTTGACTCTTCTGTGGCCCACACAATCCTTTTATCTATCGGGACTTCGCGTTTTGTGATTTCGCAATTCCCGTTGCAAAGTTTACGGGACTTCCACCTACGAAATCCTGAAATATGAATTCTCTTTCAAATCCAACAGCCCTTGTGGCTCGGATCTACGGTCCTATTCATCCTGAGCTTAGAACCTTTGGGAATACTCGTCGTATCTCCCCTTCTCCTCCTTGAGATATAATGGCTCACAGGACTTCGCGGATTCTCCACAGAGAATTTCGACCGTCCGTCTCTCCCTTTGAGAACCTCCTGCGGTCTGACGCTGCTACGCCTGTCTTCAAACTTTCAAGGTGCTTGGCCTCTTTGCCTTCCTTCAACGACTTCGAAGGCTTCAAATCCTTCTGACTTTCTCTGACTCTGAACCTTTCAGAGAATCCCTGCTCGCACTCCTTACGACAATCTTTCAAACACTTTCAAATGCTTGACTCCCTTCGACTCTGCGCACACCTGCATCAACAATCTTTCAATACTTTGCTCAGGTTCGCAACCCTGAGACTTTACTCGGCCTGCGCACTCCTTGCACGGCTCCAGTGCCTAACTGCAATTCTGATTGAATGAAGACAAAAGCTACTCTATCTGAGCTTTCAGAGACAAATCTCTGAATTCTTTGTCAATGCACTCCTTGTGGACAATTCAACTGCACTCCTTGCAGGAACTCTTGCTCAGGTAGAGAAACAATTGAAACTCATTTCCCTTACTCTCTCTCTCTCAGATTTCAGACATTCAACAAGAAATCATTCATTGATAGCGTAAAAGCAATTGCATGACAGAAAGAGTAAAACATTCATGAGCATAACATTCAAAGATGCCTACACCGAGAATATATGAACACCATTAGTTTGAATCACAACTTTTTTGTATTAATTCAGAACTTCTATACATGGAGTCTACTACACAGCTCTCTGTTTCTCCTCTATGCTCTTTTTCTGATTATCCTTATGCTAATAATCATGCTAATGCTACAATACACAATGAGGGTGTCTATATTCTGTTTTCCCCCTTGCGCTCTAAAACTGTCTAATCTAGAATTGAATTCTATCTACTTGCATTAACTACCATAATTGCCTTCTATCTACTAAGGACGAGAGCGGATCGCTCAAGGTCTGTTTACAATTTGCAAGTGTGCTCCTTCTTAATTATCTTATTTAAGACTGCGCATCAATTTCAAGGTAATTTCAAAATTTGTGTTGGCGCTTGTCCAGATGTCCGTTGTCTCCGCGCTAGCTCGCTTGAGATGCTCATGCATCACTACCTAACTCTAGTGTCTACCACTGCTTGTGCTAGCACTTTGTACATATCTACTATGCATTGGAACTGCTCCTGAGCCCGACTACTCTTTGCTGACATGGCTCGACCACCTACACAGTGACTGGAAGTCATAAGATCTCGACCCCCTCCAAGCCTATATGTTCAAGGCATGCTTTTGCTGCGTCGATTTCCATGACCAAATGTTCTTCCTTTTCCTGTAGGGGCTCCAACTCAGCCTACCATGCGATCTTCTGTGCTTGTACCGCTTTTTCTTCTTCCTGAAGGTTCTTCATTTCTGCGACCGTCTTGGTCTTATCTGGAAGTGACATTGTCCTCTATCATTGCTTGACATCTACCATTGCTACATGCAATTTATCTTCTTTTCCTTCTAGCTCTTGTAGGCTCTCATCCTCTAGTAGTTGGGTCCATAGTTGGCCACACCTACTTATACATATTTTCATCTTACCAGCCATTACATTCTCTTACCAAAACCCTAACCCTATCATGGCTAGGTCTTCTTGCATGTGTGCCTCACATGCCTTCCTCTTCTACATGCACGTCTGTTTGCACGTGTTTTTTTTCCAGAATGCGCGTCTTCTTTACACGTGTTGCTTCTTCTGCATGCGCATTCGCCTCCCATATCGTGCTTTTTCCTCAAAACTGGCCTGCGCCCAACATGCCCCCAACACTGACATCGTGACTCATCCCGAGTCACTGCCTAACTCCAGTGTCTACCACTCCCTGTGTCAACACTTCATACATATCTACTATCCGTTGACACTGCTCCTGAGCCTGGATTCTCTTTGCTGACATGGCTTTGACCACCTATGCAGTGACTCGTAAGATCTCGCCCCCCTCCAAGCCTATCGGTTCGAGGCATTCTTTCACTGCATTGATTTCCACAACCAATTGTTCTTCCTTTTCCTATAAGGGCTCCAACTAAGCCTGTTGTGCGATCTTTTGTGCCTGTACCGCTTTTTCTTCTACCTGAAGGTTCTTTATTTCTGCGATTGTCTTGATCTTCTTTGGCAGTGACATTGTCCTTTGTCGCTACTTGACATTTTCCATTGTTGTATGCAATTTATCTTCCTTTCCTTGCCTCTTTTGTAGGCTCCCATCCGCTAGTAGTTGGGTCCCGACAATAGAACCATTTATTGGTTATAGTTTACTCCTCCTACCCTTCTTGGGTTGACCCAGGTTTAGGTCCACTTGGTTTCCAACAAAACCCCCCTAAAACTATCGGCCCTCCTGGTAAACCAGAAGGCAACACAATGCATAAGATGCACTGCGCAGCCTCACCCAAGATAGTTCTTATGTGTGAATGCAACGCTCAGGTGCTTGCAACCTGGGAAATGAGTGGGGATCTGCGATCAAACTCTGTAGTCTGCATTTATTACTTTAATATTCAACTTATATGGAATATCATGTCCTTCTTTCTTATGCATGTAAAGTAGTAGATCTATCTAGTCATTCACATATTTTTTTAACATCTAATCATTAACAACAAAAGAGATACATAGCATTCAATCACATAACACATGATCTATTGTGGTTCACCCCTCTTGGGTTATGTCCACAAAGATTTGGTTGCTCTGCTCTTTTATGATTCTAGTTCCAGAACTATAGTGCCTCGCGCATTACAATTCTCTATCAGAACAGGTTGAGATCTACAATGAGGCAGACTAGATCACACCAGGCTCCTCAGGTTGTGATCTAACCTTCAAGATCTACCCTATTTCCTCTCCTCAGCTCAACAACTTACAAAATCGATCGGCTTTACAATCATTCTGTCTTTTTACATCATTGTAACACTGACCAACCCAAAACGAACAATAACAAATCCCCCAAAACCCCCCTAAATACAACACTGACCTAGACCTCCTAGGTACCTTCTTATACATATTTTCAGCTTACCAGCCATTACATTCTCTTACCAAAACCCTAACCCTATCACGGCTAGGTCTTGTTGCATGCATGCCTCACATGCCTTCCTCTTCTGCATGCGCGTTTGTTTTGCACATGCTTCTTTTCCTACATGCACGTCTGCCTTACACATGCTGCTTCTTCTGCATGCACATTCGCCTCCCACATCGTGTTTTTCCCTCAAAACTAGACTGTGCCCAACAATGGTCATATGATCTTGAGTTGGAATGACTCATGGAACAATGCGAAGGAACGATCGGTTCAAGTGTACCATTGCTTGTGTACATGATGCATAAGTATGGTGACACTTCATCGATGACATTCAGACAGATTGGAGATGAAGGAGATGGCCCAGCCAACCATCCCCGTACACCTTCAAACTAGACTGTAGCACGTTGGCTCATTGTCTCGGTGGGAGGTAGTGAGGCCAATGAGACACCTTGAGGAGGTGCCTTGGTGAAAATTATTAAGAACACAGTGGGTGACTTGATAGATTGGATAAAACAAAGAGTTACAAATGTGACAAGTTTGCAAACAGAAACAAATGTTTGAACGTGAAGATGTGAGTTCTTGAGACAGAGGCGCGATGATTGGATTAGCTACCCAATCAGCCAAAATCACAAGGGAATCCAATGCACAGAAGCATGGGTAGACAGATCGAAGTATGGAAGAAACAATAAGTCAGAGGGCAACGATGCTTCCTAGATTGATGAAACTTCCTAAGGGGAGTTTTCCTTGATGACAACGGTTGAGAAAACAACATTCCTTGAGTGGTGACGATATCCAAAGATGGGAAAAGACGCCATGGAAATCAACGAATGTTGTCAGGGACAACAACAACTTGGAGTGGGGTAGGATGTAAGGTCTCCCATGACACCCATCGAGTGCACACGCTTCTTGGGAAGATTCGACGATGAAACAGATAAAGAGCACAAGGAAGAAGTGATCGGTTGGGTGAATGAAGATGTTAGGGTGTGGGTAGGAGCATCTTGGGTCCACGATGGTGACGCATGACACCAAGTACGTAGACACCTTACTTTCTTTAGAACGATTGACAAAGACTTGGGTTGTATTTGGGAAAGGGAGGGACAACTTGAGAGCATGCCCAAGGAATGGACTTGTCTTCCCTCAACAACATGGGCATGCCAGAAAGGTTGGATGACCCCATTGGCACACCCCCGAGGAGTCACAATGATTAGCACGAAGAGCACAAAAGGCAAGGGTTGTGCACCCAAGGATGGGGGATAGCGGTCCAAGAAACGAACGATTGATGGGCCTGTGAGCTTTCGATGGGTGCACCGGGCCCACAGAAGGGCGTGATGAGTTAGTTGAGTGTGGGTTCGCGAAGGGGCATGAGACACCCAAGAGACATGATGTTCCACACAAGTCACTCTTAGAGTCAATATAAAAGAAAAAGTGCACAGCCAAAGGAAGCATAGAGCATTTTTGGCAAGATATTTGGAGAGCAAGTCTGAGGCAAGTCTGCGGAAATAAACTGAGGAAAAGTTTCCAAGATGGAAGACAAGTAGCCAAGATTTGGACATTTTGGAAGGTTTTGGTGAAGTTTGAAAACGCGGGTCTATGGAGGCATGTGTGAGGCAGAACCAAAATCTGTGATAGCTTGGTAAAAGTCTGTGGAAACGAAGGGAGAACAAGATTGCATATGTGGTCACGTCTAAGGTGCACCCCTGGTGGTTGCGGAGTTGGTTGTGGAAGAAATTCTTGGTGGGATGAATCTATTCTTCAGTGTCATTGGTGAGGTGAGGAAAGTTGTTTAACTTTGTCAAGTTGTAAGTTGAACCAATAGTGATCATGGTGTAACTGTTTCGCAATAACAAAAACTTAGTCGAGTGTTAGGCACTGTTTGTGTCGCCCTCACTATATCTTTATTTTTCTTCATTTTGTTCCGTAGGTGTTCTCTTGGATTCTCATGTTCATGGATGTTTGCTTATTTAAGACTAAATGTTAAATTGTGTTAACAATTGTCTAAGTAAGCAAGCGTTGCGCTACGGTAGGAGTGTGACTCGTTGGTAGCCTAAAAAAGAGTGTGGGTATGCTCTAGGTGAAGAGGTGTAGTCTATACGAAGTATTTTTGGTGTGTCAAGCAACCAAGTAAGAACTGTTGCAGTGTTGCACACCCTTAGATGGTGAACGATCACAAGATCCGAGTAGGTGTCTTATGGGGTCGTAACATCACCCTATTTATATATTTGAAGATAGTTATGTCAGATACATTCGATTAATCCCACACCTCAAACACACGTTGAATTGTAACCCCTATTTATATATTTGAAGATAGTTATGTCAGATACATTCGATTAATCCCACATGTCAAACAAATGTTGAATGGTAACCACTATCAATTTACTTTTCAATTGTGTCAAAACTGAATTGGTCATTTGTCTTGGCAATTCTATCAACAAATATCAAATGTCGAGTGTCACTTGTCAATGTGTCGATTCCCTAGTGTTGAGATGAGGCACGTCAGTCAAGTTGAATCAGAGACTGAATGTTGCAGACGACCTATTGTCTCGATTAGTCATAGTGTACACTAAATCAAATATTACATGTACAATAAGTTTAGTAGCCAAGCCCCAAGGGTAAGCTTAAGTGGTTCTGAGCCAGACATGAAGCTATCCCCAAAAGAGAGGTCACGGATTCGAGGATTCGAATCTCTTGTTACCCCTTGGGGTTAGGCCCCGTAATCCACGAAGTGAGGAAGTATTTGCGGGTTTCCCGCAAGGTATTCCATCAAAAAAAAAAAAAAAAAAAGAGAGTAATTTTAGTAGCCAATAAATTGAAGATTTAGGTTCCCAACATTATCAAGTTGTAAAGCAGATTTTGTGATATCTGAAGGAAACACTTCAGTAGTAGGCAACGTTGATAGCAGGAAATCCACCACAGGTTTTGGCTTTAGGATGGGCAATGGAGTAGTGTCATGGTGTAGCAAGAGACTGAAGTAAAGTATAAGGCAGTTACAAAGTTACAAAAGAAAGAAAAGAACCAATTCACCTTTCACGCCGTGAGGAGAGGGAAGGCCTTACCTCGCATTGAATCATTGTGTACTGGCATTGATTCAAGAGAGGTGAAATTTGATAGTTTGGGGAATGAAACGGAATCCAGCTTCAAGCAGTACATGTTTATTTTGTATCCAGCTTCAAGAAGTACATGTTTATTTTGTTTCATAAGTGTTCAAAAGGGTTGCAGAAAGTAGAAGATCGACTAATATAACGTATATTAACTAATGAAGTAAAAGAATTACATAAATAATGCAATCAATGATGTACACGTGTAACCAGAAACTGCAGAATGTGCAGAGAAATGGCTCAATCTAGATCCCTGCCTCACCCGATAGATCTGAGTCAAGTGGACGATATTATACACTTTTGATTTGATGAATTTGTTATTTGTTCGTCCACAATGAGAATGCTCAAGTCTTTGGCAAACATTAAGCACTGATAGGTAGAATATACATTTTGGTTTTGATCATCGATGGAGCTTGCAAAGTCTCATTCAAATCTCTGAGGAAGTCGTCGAGAGGACAGGGTTCCCGGAGAGGAAGGCCATAGTTAAAATTTTCGACGTGACAGTAGGTAAACAATAGGATTGCCGCGAATGAGCTTATTACGCACTGGGAATTACAACTCAATTTGGCATTCCCTTGTTGCCCGGAATTTCGAGTCAATGTTTTGCATTCAACAACCATAATGGAAATAACAAAGCAACAAACATACTCCTTAGCCCCTGCACCCATAGGTCAGTGGTATCCAGAACCTGAATCAATATGCACACTTTAGCAAGTGGTATCAATGCCAGAGTAGAGCATTAGCTCTGACAAAGCCATACACTGCAAGCAATGCAATTGACTCTCTTTCAAAACATTAGCTTTTGCCGAGGCATACAGTATACTTTCACAATTGACTCCTTAGAATTTAATACAGATTCTCACTGCTAATGCCTGCAATCACAATGCCTAAATTTGCATCACAAGGAAAGGATAGAAAGTCCAGCACAGTCAAAGCAGGGAGACAACATTCTCGAGGAGTACTTAGACCCGTTTAAACACTCAACAGGTGTACCCTTGCATTATCAAGAACAACAATGTTACAGCTGCCAGCCACAGTCCCGACCAAGTATGGTTACTACACCAGCTCTTGGATATTCAATGAAACAAACGTGATTCGTGCCACCCAAAAACAGGCAGGGTATTCATACACCCTTGCTGGTTTTGAACAGGCCATATTCAACTAAAATAGATCTGACCAAAACTTTACAAGCTAGAGGCATATTGCAATCATTCATGGATTTGAGCCCTCAGTGCCCATTGGCATACAACTCAGCCTACGCCAGAAGCAAATGCAACTTATGTTGGACTTGCGCCTAAAGTTACCCGTCTGCATCAAAAAGCAATGTGCACCATTGCTATCTAAGGGGGGAGATCTGATCCGGAATAGAGGCCGCATTGGCACCATAACCCTAACGGCCAAGACAGTAATCCTAACAATAAACCTAACAACATCCGGGCTTTTATTAATAGACTTAGAGCTTGAAAGAAAGGGGGAGACAGAGTAGCAGCTGCTTGGGACAGCCACTCTGCATCTGTAGAGTCCCAGAGTGACCATTAGAGGAAGAATTTATGTAACTTGTGTGAGTGGGTTTAATGAATTCTGGAGTTTTACTACCCCAAGAGGTTTTCTCCACTTCAGAAATCTTTGTTGTGTGATATCTCTATATTCTTGCTGATTATCTGTGCTTATATTGCTGTAATTCTTAGCACTAGCATTCTGTGTCTGGGCTGTTCATTAAATTCTGATAGAATCCTGCATGTTAGGTCACATGTAATTGTTCCTTTTATGCTTGCACCATAACAGCCTAGCCAGCATCCGGGTTGTTGTCCTTATCTCTTCCTGGACATACTAATCACTGTGTGCTATAATACTTAGCATTTAATGTGTAAGATTACCATGGAAGTCGTAATCTTGCTATCTTTGAGCGTTGAGAATGCAAAGAGTTTGCTTATTTTAGGAATTCAATAGTGCGGTCTCGGCCAGTCATGGACTAGCCCATAAAAGTTTATTGATAGTGAACCATTTAGTTGGTAATTTATTGAATGATGGTTTAGCTTTCTTCATTATCAATTTCCAATAATAACATTCTTCTGTTTCTGCTATCTCCGGACTCCAAACTTTAGGCACTTGTCTTCCTCAAGCTTCCTGAAGAATATCCATCAAAATGGAAGCATGTGTTGTTTAGTTCCTATGAAATTTTAATTTGAATCTGTATGATATTTCTTCGAAAATATTGCAACAGCTGATTGTATTTCTGTTATAGAATGTTCAGATGCTTTTTTGAAAACCTGTTTGTCTTGGGACCAATTCCCATTGCTTGTTAAATTAAGATAAACTTTACCTAGGGTATTGCAAGCTTCATAAATGAATTTGTTAGTATTTCTATGAAGTCAAATTTGGATATAAAGCTTCTTTGAAGTGAGCATTTGTCTGATGTGGATCAGACATTTATAACATGGCAAAGGAAAATTCTTTATTATTTGTGTCTACATCTTTTGAAGTGGATTGTTGTTTTGCAGCCGCTGTGTCCTCCTTTTCATTGGTAATAAAAACAGGCGGAGTATGCT
>ML777629.1:1021212-1032643 GCA_009831015.1 Picea engelmannii | reverse complement strand
CCTTCTGCCATATTCTTCTCACAGGATTGATTACTTCTTCTCCTTCACAATAACCTTCAAAGAAATTTTCAGTATTTAAACGAATCCCAATAACAAAGGATTGATTTTCAACCACAATATCCTCTTCCCAATTCCCAAATCTTGAATTTAAGCACAGAAACTCTTTCTGAATACACATGTTGTCCAGTTATCTATTTTATAATGTTGGTTTATGTAAGAAGACCAGCTTCAATAGATTTGAAAACTTCAAAGGATGAACAGTGTAATTGGCATTAACTGTGTGGGGAAGTAATCCAAGTCAATGCAATGGCGTTGAATGTCCAAGTTGCTGAAGACAAGTCCAGGCCCACATCAACTCCGTTATGACAATAATGGATAAGTTGAATTAAAATATGCATGTCTTTGTCTACATTAAAATAGATGGTAACTGCAAATCATTCGATCTGAACACATGGAAAGACGGAGCACCCTTTGACTCTGTGCATTTGATCATCGATATTAAATAAATAATTCAAATTATCATAAACTTAAATACAATGAATATCAATGTCAACTTATTATATTATTGCTGTTTTAGAAATATTCCTAGTTTTTAAGGTAATTTCTGTATTTTATTTATTAATTTTAAAAATAGATTGTATACCAGAGCGGGTAAATAATTAGAAAAGGTTATTTCATTATATATTTTTAAAAAATAAAATAATTATCGAAGCTTCTTTCTATCATATATTATAAATAAATAAATAATTTGAATGTCGTTAAGAAACCATAAGCAATTACCCTTGAATACTTCAAAGCATGTACACTATTTAAATATTGAAATGGTACTGATGGAGCGAGTTCATCAATTTGAGCATATTTTTCTTTTTTTTCTTTTAATATATTAAGATTTTAATGTTAATAAGTATAATCATAATCGAGTGGGACCTTTTATTAATATTATTTTTAATATATTAAGATTTTTATGTTAATAAAATAATCATAATAATAAAGTGAAGTTTTTTATTAATATAATGTTTGATTGATTGAAAATTAAATATATTTGTTTGGGGGTGGGGTAATTCTTGACCCAGTGGAAATATAATGTTTTTATACTCATGGAGTATTGGGCATGTCACCAACTACTATTAGGTTGTATGTACTTCTTCAAGGTTTGCAATTGGTAAGGTAGCAAGACATAGATTTTATTAGTTTTCTAGGAGATTAAAAAATTGTCTCAGCCAGAGGACTTTCGTTTCCATCTCAACTCCATTATTCCTTCTCGAATAGTGACAACCAAATTCAAAGGGTGCATCATGCCCTGGGCCCAACCAACACATTCCAACCCTGAATTCACCCCCAAACCCTGAAGATGTTTCCTCAAGAAACCAAGATCCACATGCTCATTAGTGTTTTTCAATGCAATGCTTTTGTATTTTGATCATAAGCATGTATTAAACACTGTACTATGAGAACTCTTTTATTGTAATACATGCCTAAGTTAATAGATGGACATTTTGAAATCATAGGTAGTTTTCAGCCTACATGTTTGAGTGGGTGGATAGATTTTTTTTATATGTATATAGTTTTTTTTTGGGAGTCTTTGACAATTTTTATAAATAAAAATTTTCAATTTCCATAAAAAATTAAATATAGTTATTTGTTTAACTTTATTTGCTCTCTTTATACTTTCTATAAATATAAATAAAAACTCTTATTAAGAATTTTCTATAACATGCTTTCATAAAAATTTTAGACTAATACTGCATGACACCTCTTACACATGTATTCATTAATGTCCATTAAAAAAAATTCTATATACCTAACATTTACATTTTAATTCTTTCTTTCTATACAAAACATGCCATTCACAATTATCATGTTTAGTAATTAATTTCATTATTATTTTTTATAAAATAATGAAAATAAAATGAAAAACTAATTCAGAAACTTATGATATAGTAAATTGACGAAAAAGTTATAATAATCAATTTCATTATTAATTTTTATAAAATAATGAAAATAGAACGAAAAATTAATCCAAAAACTTAATATGATATAGTAAATTTACGAGAAAGTTATTAGACAGTGGTTTAATCTTTAGCAAACTAGACCTTTTTTTTTAATAATTAACAAAATTTTAATTTTAAAAATTAAAAATTATAATTTTACAAATTTTAAATAATTTTTTAATTTTTGTTTAATAATCAACAAAATTATAATTTTACAAATTTTAAATAAATTTTTAATTTTTGTTTAATAATTAACAAAATTATAATTTTAAAAATTAAAAATTATAATTTTACAAATTTTAAATAATTTTTTAATTTTCATTTGAACAAATTCAATATTACAATTTACATAATCCAAATCTATGATTTCAAAATCAAAGTTTGAAAATGACATTCAATTTATTACAAAATTAACTTATTACATTTACAATTATTAATTTTAATTTAATTTTTAAAATATACCAAATTGATTTTTTTTCTTTCTTTCTCAAAATCTCATAAAGAAGCCTTCTTTATTTTGGGATCTTATAAAGAATCCTTTATTTGTTTTACATGTAACATATATTTTTTTGGAAATTTAATAATAAAAAAGGTGTCCGAGAAAGAGTTACAAAATCTTGAAAATTACTACACACAATTACAATAATAAACAATTACTACACACTATTCATGATTTTTTCAAATACTCAAATGAAATCTTCACATAGAATAACCTTACATGAAAAGACATTGCATCTGAATTAACTTGTTGCAGAAGAGCTCGTCTTTGTTCCTAACTTCGTGTTATCATTGGTTGTGATGTTACATGTACTTTCTTCTTCTTTATGACTACCATCCAAACTTCATTTTCATATGTTGGACCATTTGTAATGTCTATGATACCTGAATTTTATTGATCTGAATCTTCTTGTTTTTCTTGATCCGAAACCTTAGCAACATCAACTTGATCTTCCTAGCTTGTCAATGGATGAGGAGATTGTTGTATCCGAAGTCCCTTATCTGAGTCGTAAAGGGTAGATGCCTCTTTCTCCATCTTCTTAGTGGAGTTATGGCACGAGTCTTGAGATAACAGAGTGTCTTGAATAGGAGGATCTGAATGAGGAGGTTTTTCAATGTCTTGTGGAGGCTCTTTGCAAGATTTTGAAATTACTTGGTGGTCATCATTAGATCCAACCCACCAAGTGGATTTCCGGTGCTTTCTGATATTTTTGGGCCCTTTGGGACAATGGGAAGCAAGCAAGATGACATGTTTCAAAACAAGATCTGCAGCACAAGGAGACTCTCTCATAGTCAAGTTTATGAGGCCAAGAATAATTTTTACCAGTAAAAATAACTTCAACTATGAATCCTTTACTGAAGTCCATTTCCATGCAAATACAGGCATAAGTAGAGGTGTTGTGCCTCGTAGTTTCATGGCTTGCGAAGTGGAACTTTCCTAATGCCGAGCCAATGGCTTCGACAGAGGGAAAACCCCAAAAATGCAGGGGTAGATTAGGGAGTCTCACACAAACTATGGATGAGGAGAGAATGTCAGTAGCTGGAATGAAAGAAGGAGACCAGGGTTTCATGATCAAACCTGAGTTTCCCCAAAACCATGAAGCTCAGTTGAAGATCAGATCACGATCTTCCTGAATGTCAAACTCAACTATGAAAAAACATTTTGCTCAAGGATGGATGGAAGCTTGTTGTTGCATGATAAGAATCCAGGTAGCAGAGATCCAGTTGTTAAGATCAATTGACTTTGGCAAAAAACCATTGAATCAACAAACCAAACTCACAAATCTGTAATAATCCTCCTCTTCTTCATCGTCTTGCCCCATGAAAATGACAAAAGATGGGAATTCCTAAACCAAAAAAACGAAAAAACAAGGAGCAAAAACTCTCTGATCGACATCTCTTAAAAAAAAACACCAAACTACAAAACATAACCCAACTTGAACACAAATATGTAAGGAACAACCCCACTTACCGGAGCACCAACAACAAAAGTGGAGTCCACCTCCATGGTCGTCGAAGGAGGCTCGAGCGAGGCCACCAAAGCCAACACGCTGGGGTCACAAGCAACCAAGGTTAAACCCTAGTCGCCGTGAACAAAATCGAGAGCGACTCCATCCGTTGAACCTCCTCTACGTGTAACGTATCTTGATAAAGGAAAAAAATTTAAAAAGATTGGTATATTTCTCATTACTTAGAATTTAATTATTGTATTGAAAAAGTATACTAACATTAACATTTATAAATCAAGGAAAAAAATTCGAAAAGATTGATATATTTCTCATTACTTAGAATTTAATTATTGTATTGAAAAAGTATACTAACATTAACATTAAAATTTATAGAAAAGAGGTTAAATTATAGTTGAAAATAATATTTAATTATATTAAAAAAAATTAAGGTCAAATACTACTTAGCACATGATCATAATATTTATCTTTAATAATGATAATAAAAATATTAACGATAATAAAAAAAAATATTGACTTTCTTTTAAATACTATTTAAATTATTAATGAATTATTTTAAATAATTAAATTTTATTTATACATGATCATAATATTTATCTTTAATAATGATAATAAAAATATTAACGATAATAAAAAAAAATATTGACTTTCTTTTAAATACTATTTAAATTATTAATGAATTATTTTAAATAATTAAATTTTATTTATACATATCACGATTTTAGGATTTTAAAATTGTATTAACAAAAACAAAATCAATATTATATATATATATATATATATATATATATATATATATATATATATATATATATATAATAAAACATTTTAATCTAAAATCTTTAAATTAAAAAAAATATATATAATATATATATTTTTAAAAGGTCATGATTCATAAGGATTTAAAAAATAATAATTATCATCATCTATTTTTTTTTAAGGTCACCATCACACACCAAATTGGTTTATGAGAGACCTTTGTTTATGGGATAAGGGACCCTTCCATTTATTGATTGCTAAAGTCTACCGAGGTATACATACCCTACTCTACCCCCTATGAATTTGAACTTGTGACATGTGAACATATAACTTATCTATAGTGTCATGTTATAAATCATAGGCGTGACCTTAAATTCAGTAAATTTGTTTAAATTGATGTTGTTATGAAGGTATGTGGGATGTTTTTTTAACAGAAATCGAAGGATAATATATTAATAAAATAAATTTGTGGTCGAAGCACATTGAAGAGTACAAAAATTTCCAAAATGTGCCCAAAGGAAAGACAAAAACTGCTTGTTTGGCTCTAGTCTAGTCCTATCTATCCAATTTGAGGTCTGATCTCCACTAGGAGCAATTACATTACAAAATTTGAAAGTGACTATTCTATAGAAGATGCCCAGAATAAAAATGTATTTAAAAAATATTAGTTACCTAATGGGAGGTCGTCTGGAGGGTCTTGTTCATCCATTTCATTGTCCTGTGTGGTCATATTCAAGTCAAGAGGAGGTTATTCAACTGATGGGGAGGATCCACTGGTGGAATGAATTGCTTCAATTTCCATGGGAGCTAGTGCAACCTCCAACTGCATACTTTCCACTTAAGACCGAATGGCATCAACCTCATCATGTTGCTATCTCATGGTCATTCGGTGCTAACTGAGAATGTCCAGAATGAAAGAGACCTGAGTGGACAATCCTTGATAGGCAATTTGGATTTGTTAAAGAGACTGCCAAAGAGCATCGTGAGAGTCCTTCGGGTCCTGAGGCTGAATTTGTTTATGAGGCATGAGGGCCATAGGGAAAAGAGAGTATGGACGAAGCATGTTGAAGAGACTTGAGACTAATCTGAACTTCCCCTTACTAAATTGTTGAATTCTCCTTACTTGAATTTTTAGGTGCTAAATGAACTCGAACACACGGGGAAGACCATCTAGCATGGAATCACAATTTCCTCCGAGATAGTTGCAGAGTAATCTCATGATCCAAACGAAGAGAAAGTCTAACTAGTTGATCGACAAATATTCTTATTATTATTTTCTGAAAGGCCCTAGGTCTGAAAATTTCTTTAACATACCAAGTAAACATGTCATGATTCTGCAACTTTGAGCTCCTACTTTCTATGCTTTCCATCAAATTCTTGAGGAATAAACAAATACCTCCTCCCAACACCTGAGACCCCTAAGAGCCTTTACAATCCTCAACCAGGCGAGCAGAGAACAACCCTAATATTTCTTGGTGCAACTAAATTCTAATGCTTCGTTTTTTCGGGGGCTAAAATCTATGACGATAAGTACAAGGGGAATTCTTGCACATTCTGAGTAATCCACACATTTTCATAATGTAAATTAGGTGGTCAATTTGTCCGAACACTGAATTGAACTCCGAATCAATGTCATCTACTGATTCCCAAACGAACTAAGGAGATGGAAGCATAACGAAAATGATATAAGCAGGGAGATTTATCCCCTGTTGTTTGTGCATAGACTGTACTTTGGATATATTATGATGAAGCCATATTAATATTTCATGTGCGACAGGGGAGGTCGTCGATGCTATGACAACTTGATTCCTTCTTGGGTGTGACATCCAGATGACATGCAATTAATTTGAGTGGACGTTCATTAATTAAGGTATTGGGTGATGGGATAATATCCCATTGATTTCGATGGTCCCTTTTGGGAGCAAGGTGGCCAGGTTGTCTTGTGAGTCAGCCAACCTATTATTCTCCTTCATGACATGCCAAAAAGAGATTTGAGGGATATCTTTGATCATATCTTTGATTTTTTTGTTAATGTTTCTTAATAGAGTGTCTGTGGGCAAGGCATCTTTGATCATACTTCTTATGGTGTTCATGGAGTCTTCGATGATGATTATATGTTGAATCTGATTCTCCCTGACAAGTTGGACACATTGAAGAAGAGTGTATTCTTATGCTTGATTATTGGAGTTGTTTCCTAAACTCCAAGTGAAACTTGCCTCTATATCTCCTTGGAATCAAGAATGACCCCTCCCACACTTACCACCACATTGTATGTAGGATCTTATACACTATTTTTTTTTTCAAATTAATTATGAAAAATATTTATAATTCATTTTTATATTAATTTCTTTAACATTATTTATGTTGCATTAGTTTGAAATTTCTTAAGCTAATCACTTAAAAAATATATATATGAATTTTTTTAAGTGATAATATTAAAAATTTTATTTAAATTTATAAAACATAAATAATATTAAAAATATAATATAAAAATAAATGACAAATACTTCAATATTATTTATATTTAATTAATTTAAATAGCTATTTTAACATTCATCCCTTACAATTTTTATAGTTTTTTTAAATATTATTCACATTTTTTAATATGATTTGTGTTTCTTTAATTTAAATAATTTTCATAACATCTATTACTTTAAAGATAAATTAAAATTTACAAACATAATTTTAATTCACACGTTCGAAACTTGCATTCAACATCCAAAACATCATAGAAAAAGACTTCACCTTTTAAAATCAATCGCCAATAACCCATTCATTGATGTCATCTAATACACGAGCTTTAAAATCTACTATATTCTCATCTTTTATATTAAAAACAAGCATCTCTTTTATAAAATTCTGAAGGTTTAATTTGAAGTATAATCTAAATATTATTAATGTATTTTTTTTAACCATTTAAAATAATAATAAAAAATTGTGTTTTTTAATTCTCAAATTTAGTAAGTATAATTTTGAATATATATTTTTTAACCATTTAAAATAATAAAAAGAGATTATGTTTTCTATTCTCAAAATTTAGTAAGAATAATTTTGAATTGATGATATTATATATATAAGAATTTACTTTTACATTAAAAATAATAATTTCATATTCAAAATTACAATTTTAATAATGATTATATAACTTAATTACAATGATAATAAATTAAAAAAATAAAATTCATAAAACATTTAATTTCCTTTTTAATTTAAAATTAAATAAAAAAATAAAAAATGATTTTGATCATCCTAGTAATCTAATTTGACAAGACAACCATGGTTTATGTCACGTCTTACCGAGTCAATTTTCTCTTGAAAGTCACTAACAACATCTCTTAAATCAATAAGAGCCATCAATTTTTAATCATTAGAGAGTTCCTATTGTGCTCTTACTTTTATAGTTAATCAAATTTAAGTAGTAAGGTTAAAAGGTAAATTAAATTTGTACATTTTAAGTAATCTAAGGTATTGATATATTTTTGGTTATTTAACAAATATTTCTCAAAATATGTGTTATACTATTAATTTTGTTAATCTCTTAACTCAACAAAAGTATGGTTATTAATGCTTTTCGAGAATAGAAACAAAATTTTAAAGTACAGTAAATAATTACTTACTCTCTTAAGATACGATAAACCAATTTAATTTTAAGAGATATTAATCATCATCATCAAGAATCAAGATTATCTCATCATTAATTAATAATTTTTTTTTAAAGATAAATTATATTAATATATAAAATAAGTGAAATTATATATTACCTCAAGTCCTAATTATATATATATATATATATATATATATATATATATATATATATTATTTACTATATTTTAATTTAATAAAATATATATTTTATTTATTATATTTTAATTTAATATGTTGAAAAGTGTTTTTACAATGTAATATGGTAGAGATCCCCGGATGGGGTGACACGCGTCGAGGATGAGGAACGTGGCAATGAGGTGGGGGAGGGCCCTTTATATCATCCCTCACCACACATTCTGTGATTTATGAGGCGCACCTTCTCTATCACCCTCCGTCCGTCGATGAGGCCTTGCACGAGCGATTACAATTCGATTAGCCAGAGCATTAAGCTCATGGATTTAATGGCTATCATCGTGATTTATTCCCCCACCTGCCTTATCGGGAGTTCTAATGTGCCCTCGAAGCCTCCCGAACAACGAGCCTACAACAGAGTTATCGGAGTATTGGCACTAAATTTTTCTCTTTCCATGCCGAGGGTGAGAGGGAGGCCCCGCCGGGGAGCCGACTGGTATGCAGCCGACTCCAGAAGGAAGAGACACCGGAACTTCAAGTGAGTTGTGACCCTAGCTAAGCAGAGGCGGCGCCGGGCGATTACAGTTGCAAGCTCACCCCTTGGAACCATTGTGGAAGATGATTTGAGCATCAAGCTCCCACCAGATTTCTCAAAAAGAAAAATGTTCACGGTTTCCGACAATTGGGACCCCCCGACTTGTTTTGTCGACACAGAGGCACTGCCCCGCGCAAAAATCACCTCGGACCCTGACACAACGCCCTGTATAATCGAGGAGGAGCCACAGGTAGACACCCAGGAACTACAGGCAAACACGGAACCCCTGGGACGACTGGAAACGAAGGACAAGCCTCAGACGCCGCCCTCACCACCTCTCCTGCACCCGGAGCATCTACAGTTAATTTTCGAAGTGAGAAGCCTGGTCGACGATCAGATTTTTAGAGCAGTCCACGTCAGCCAACACCTAGACATGCTCTATGCGGCCCACTCCAGCGCCACTCCTAAGAGCCAATGCCCAACTTGTGCACAACCGTATTCCATTCCATCCAGCAAAGGAGAAGCGAAGGACACTCATGGGAACGCCGGTTAATAGGTCTTTCTGTCTGCATGTTTTTCTTTTTGTCTTCTGTACTAGTTTACCAGGATTGTAGCTCTCTAGTCGATAGCTTGGATAGCAATAGAATCGACCTCACTAGAATGTTGTTACTCATGAATACACTCCCTGGTTTCCTATGAGCAGGGTGGTGCAACATTCTCTGCATTTTTTGCATGCTACGGTGGGAAAGCCAACTGTCCTGGTTTCCTACACAGGCAGGATAGCTGGCGTCTATGTGTCATGAACACCTTTTTCTGAAGCTATAATATAATAGGATCTACATTTTATTAAAAAAAAAAAAATGTAATATGGTAGAGATGTTTTCATATGCATAACACTTACATGATTATATATCAATTTATATATATATATATATATATATATAATATAAATATTTTAACAATAATTAAAATTGTAATTTTGCATATTCATATTTACACCTTAAGGGAATTGATTATTCTTGACACTTATAAATTTAGGGTTTAAATGAAACTACACTAGTTAATATCATTATACTCACAACCATGATAATTTCTTTAATTAAACATTTGTCTAGTGCATATCATAAAAGTGTAGTGTTACGCTTATCCTGTTAAGTATTGATGTGTGGGGTAGTTTATAATGCTTTGACCATACATGACCCATGCTACGACAACACCAATGTCTTCTAATCTATAAAATACCTTAGGTATTCTAATGGTTAGTTCATCACAATATATTTTAGTGCTATCTTTCTCCTTTGTCCCACAAACAAGGGGGTCTCATACACCAATTTGGTGTGTTGGCTTGGTCGTGACCTTAAAAATAGATTATTATTATTATATACCAATTAAAAGATTTACTTATGCTTAACATTTAACAATAATAGAACACATCATGTTAGGATATTTAGACACTTAGGAATTAGTTAAGATCTACTTGGTCTAATATGTCGTTAGGTAAAAGTGTGTTTCTTTAGTATGCATTAGTATGCATTTGTAGTTAGGCAATCTGACAGTCATGATATGTTCCCGACATAGAGTGATCCGATGGTTCATACTCTCCTCGATCTTAACGGCCATTGATCCGTGGCTTAACACCTGATTGGTCCATGATCTCTATTTAAAGAGCATGGAGGGTCATTTGTCGATGATCAATTGTGAGAAACTCTCTTGTAAAATCTCTCTGTAATCTTTTTCTTTGCATTAATAAACTGCTCCAAGTGGCCGCGTTGGCTGGGGCCGTGGATGTTTCCCTGTAGGGGTTTTAGCACATGAAAACATCGGTGTGTTGATCTTTGATCTGGTTATGTGAGTGGTTACTGAAGGTGTTCGTCCTCTGTTGGAATAGCTATGTTTTCGAACATGGTATTAGAGCCTATTTGAAGACCCGCTCCTGTTGTAGATCAAGATCGTGAAGCTGAGTTGCCTCATTTCCATTTTTTGGCATTTCTGTACATTTCTGGGCTGAAAGGACTGTTCCATTGCATCCAGAGCATGCTTTTCATTCAGTAACATTTTTCGTTTCACTCGAAAAGGTTTCCGTTTGCCCAAGATACGACCATTACAGTCAGAATCCGGAGCAAAATTTTTTTCTTGTGTGAAAAGAGTTTTTTTGGAGCATGCTCTCCAAGGCCGTCTTCCACAACAACAACAACAACAACACCCCCAATCCTCCTTCTGAACATTACAATATGTTTTGCTAGATCAGTTGGTTAAAACTTACCTTATTAAGTAAGAGGTCTTGAGTTTAAGTCTCTCTTTTGTTACTTTTTTTTGAAAAAGTTCATGCTAAAAATTGTAAAGTGCATTTCACTTCAAGTATAAAAGTGAATCACTATAAGTAGCTTTATATTTTATTTTAGAGT
>ML777629.1:1004673-1015070 GCA_009831015.1 Picea engelmannii | reverse complement strand
TAGGCCATTGTCTTTCTTGAATGAATTGTGCAAGGATATATTGATGTTGAATTCTCTTCTTGAATGAACCTAACAAGAGAGCCCTATGAAAAAATCAAGCATAATTCCCTTCTTGAGTGAACACTGTGAAGGAACCATTTTAACAAACTAGGTTAGATGCCCTACATACATAAAAAATGATCAAATCATATTGGGTGTGATCCTTGAACAAATCAAATTGGATGGCATGGAAATATTTTAAAACATTAAACATGATGGTAATACATTGGTATGGTGATTTTTAGAGCGCAAAACTTGAAAAGGGGTTTGGGTTTTCATCGTGAGGGATTTGATTCCCCTCGATGCACGGTAGATTCAAAGTTAAGATGGATTTATGTTGGTTCAAGTCACAATATATCACATCAAAACTTTAGATTATTATCATTATGTATATGTATACGTTTTAGATGAATTTGATCCTTTGAAATTTACTAAGTATCATTTTTAATTTAGAGAGTACTATCAAGAATGATGCTTCAAAAGTTACACAAGGATTAAGGTGAATAGTAATAAAGTAACAATGTTCAATGATGAAGAAGGTGAATAGTAAGAGAGTAATAGTATTTTTGTAATAAATAATGGATAGATCACACTAGTGACCAATCTCAATATGTCTTTTTCATATTTTCTTTTACTCATGCCTGCTAGCTTTCTCATATTTTCATATGGATCATATGAGAAAGGAAGTTGATTTGGAAGACCATTCACACCTTTAACTAGAGATATATAATATTTCAATGAAGGTTATATTAGATCTCTCTTACTTTCCAATATTAATAGGTTCTTTCTCCAACCTTATATGTTTCTCATAATTATATTTACATTTTATTTCATGATTTTAATTTTAATGCACTTATAGCTAGTTCTATATATCTTAATATTCACACCCAAGCAAACAAAGTATAGGGCTTCAACTTGTAATTTGTAATTTGAAATTGATTTGCATTGCATTATTTTTAAGATCATTTGACTTGATAATTTGCACTATCTCTATGTTGAAATATATGTATAGGATTCATTTAGTTGGTGTCATTTATTCAATTAATGCATTGAGTCATTTTCACTATATTATCATCTTCTAAATAGCTGCACCCAATTGTTTTATATTATATTATTATTAAAATCAATACAATTACTTTTATGCTAAATCATTTTTCATTGTATCATCAATAAAATCAATACATTATAATTTTTTTCATTATGTCATTATTGAGATCAATGCAGCTAATAGCTTGAAATAATTTCTCATTGTACCATATATGAAATAAATGCACTCTATTATTTTTTTCTATATCATTATTATAATTTTCCAATTATTCTAAATCATTTAAAATCATTTTTCATCGTACCATATATGAAATAAATTAAAAAAAAATCCTAAGTTCTAACTACATCTTAACAACTGGTTAGTTATGATACACTTGTGAGATGGTTACATTGAATTGTATTATTTAATGTACCATTGATTGATGTACATATTATTTAACCTGGCTGGATGCCTTTTCTATTTGTCTTCTTTGTTTTCTTGTTAGTTATTTTACTTTATTGATTATTTTCTTGCTTCTCGTTTTTATCATGTGGTATCACAGCATGTGCATGATCTTACGGGCTTGGTGATTTATCAAAGCATTGTTTGATACCTACCAGCCTATGGAAAAATAATTAATCAGAGCAATATGTGCCTATGCAAGAGCTCAAGGAGTTGAAGGAGTTCAGAGCGAAAGCTTGGTGTTGATTGTAGTTTATCAAAATAATTAATCAGAGCAATATGTGCCTATGCAAGAGCTCAAGGAGTTGAAGGAGTTCAGAGCGAAAGCTTGGTGTTGATTGTAGTTTATCAAAATAATTTATCAGAGCAATATGTGCCTATGGAAGAGCTCAAGGAGTTGAAGGAGTTCAGAGCGAAAGCTTGGTGTTGATTGTAGTTTATCAAAATAATTTATCAGAGCAATATGTGCCTATGCAAGTGCTCAAGGAGTTGAAGGAGTTCAGAGCGAAAGCTAGAGAATATGAGGAGACATAAGGGAAAGAAGAACCGATAAACTAATTTCTATTAGAGTGAGCCATCATTTTCTGTTACACTGCTATCAAGCAAAGGCTTCCCACGGAGTTAACTTTTATATTTTCTATATATGAAGGCAGACGGATATCTTTTTTGTGTCTCTTCAGTATGGCAAGTATGTAATTCTCAATTTTTGAGAAGTATCATTGCTATTTGGTTTGTAATTTGCAATGGAATATAATCTCTTGTATACATTTCCATTGCACATAAAATGCTGGTAAAACCGCTAATAGTAGGCTGCATAGAACTAAACGTTCATGAAGGTGCACCTTCTGAATTTCTATCATCAGTAGTTTTGTATCATTGTTGAAAGAACCAACAGTCTTCAAGAAGTTTTTATGTGGCAAGTAAAATTGTTGTAAAAATTGTGCAAATGTGGCTCCTGAAATATTTGCGATCGAGGAAGATTTAGGGCGAGAAAGAGACGGTCTCCATATCGCATCGACCTGTCCAACAAAGATTCTAATGAAGGACAGATGAAATAAACCATACTTCTGAGTGTTTACGACCTGCAACTCGCGGTCTCCACTTACTTCTCGTCTCTGCGGCCTCCAAGCTTTGTTCGTACGTTACTAGCACAGCGGCAAAGTTGGCTGGTGAACGCTTATAGGTATCTGCATTAAAACCCGCTTTAAAACTCCACTCCATAAAAAAAAAAAAAAAACGAATGTCATTCACATTCCAAACGTTCAAGGAGGCCGTTCACATTTCAACACTTCAATTCGTGGTTTAATCATGTAAAAGTGACAATAAAAACTTTTATGTATATTAATTCTTGTAATCATTTAAACTGGGTAATCATATGATGTTACAATAATTTCTTAATATGATTAGGTAAATGTGAAAAAGTGATAATCATAAGATGTTATAGTAATGTAAATGTGAAAAAGTAAACAAGTTAATGGATGCATTTAGAAATTATAAACAATAAATCTTATTTATTAATTTGA
The DNA here is from genome assembly GCA_009831015.1 of Picea engelmannii. Lineage (NCBI taxonomy): Eukaryota > Viridiplantae > Streptophyta > Pinopsida > Pinales > Pinaceae > Picea > Picea engelmannii. The sequence continues at coordinate 1,012,019 of ML777629.1, read as the reverse complement.
GAGAATTACTAAAAATATACTAGCATCTTTTATTGGTAGCCATTTGGTGTTTAACAATCAGAAAACAACGAATTTTCTTGTAAAAGATAATTTGTTGAGGAAATGCAGGCTCACCAGAAGGAACACAAGCACCGCACAACGAAAATGCTTTTAAACTTGGTGAAACCCAGAATTAACAAAAAAATATATTTGATGTTCTGGTAGAGTAATGGTATGAGTGAGCGTGAGGATGAGGAGGATGATAAAACCAGGCAACTGCTGGATAAATTTAATGGAGAGTTGGCTTCTTAAATCAGTAAAGAAGGAAGGGGCGTAGTTTCCATGGAATGAAGGAGCGCCACCAAGCAATTTTGAAGAATTTTGAAACCCTAACTGCAAGATCTCATCGCCTTCGATCGAAGATTTCCATCAACCTCGTTTGCTATCTGCGATTAATCCGTTTCACCCCTCAACCTGTGGTGCTCGATTTCTATTTGTTGTGATATCTATGAAGTACAAATCCTAAATACGAACCATTGAAAGGCATCTGTGTGGTGCGACCAACCTGTTCGCACGAGTTTGGAGAATAAGCCCGGCTTCCAAGCGATCATTCCTCTGTGGCCTGGTTGTATTAATAAGCCGCACGTATTTGGAGAAAATGAGTCTTTTGGATCTACAAGAAAAAGAATCGACCTGCATTTTTGGCATTTTAGCGACCTCTGCTTGCTCGCAGTCTTTACCAAAGGTTTGAGGGATTTGACCAGACTGATGCACGTGAAACTTGAAGAGGTATCAATGGAAGAAGGACCACGCAGCTAAGAGAAACCCTTTAGCATTACACTTTGTAAAAAAAATTACTCTGAACGAAGTAGCTTGATTAAAGGCTTGTTTGACTTGAGTTCGTGCATCACACTTCAGTCCAATTCAATGAACAAGAGTTATCTACATTCCTATTATGTGAGAGTTAGAATGTACTTTTCATTAACCTTAAAAAGGGCTTCACACAACAAGAGTTATAAGGGTGATTCTCATAAGTTTCATTTTTCAAGGCGTTATAACGACATCATTTTGTAAAAGGAGTGATAAGGTTTTTTATTATTGCCACTAATTATAAGAGCTTGTGAAATTGTACATGGAGTTATAAGGAGTTGTTACAAGTTAGAATGTAACAACTATTATGAGTGAATAAGTTTTTTATTATTCCTATTATGTGAGAGTTAGAATGTACTTTTCATTAACCTTAAAAAGGGCTTCACACAACAAGAGTTATAAGGGTGATTCTCATAAGTTTCATTTTTCAAGGCGTTATAACGACATCATTTTGTAAAAGGAGTGATAAGGTTTTTTATTATTGCCACTAATTATAAGAGCTTGTGAAATTGTACATGGAGTTATAAGGAGTTGTTACAAGTTATAAGGGGTGAATCATAGTTAATTGAATATTTGTCTTGCATCCTAGACACACATGAAATTGAATAAAGGGGGTTATAGGATATTTTTGTGTGTGTGTGGATTGGTTTATATTGCTTGACAAACAAGTACATGAACAAGAAGTAATATAATACACTCTCATATAAAGAAGACAAATCAAGGTCTTGAGGAGGCATATTTGAAGCACTTCAAAATGGTAGCAATCAACAAAATGTTTAATATGTTGAACACATTGATTAGCAAGACTCCATAATCTACAATTCCTATTCAAAAAGGAACACTCACTACTATTCTTACTTGTTTTTTCATACTTCACAAAAAGGTTCATCTACTTGAAATACAAACAAAGTTTTCGATTGGGTAGTTGACGTCATTTAATGATGATACTAAGGAACATCAAAACAAACTTATGGAACAAGAAAACAAACTTGCGCTTTTCGATTGTGGGTTGCGGTCTTTTTCTTTTGATGAAGTTAGTGAAGCCTTGACTGATGACATTGAAAGCAAAGTAGATAAATTGAAGGTTCAACATAAAGATCATGTTGAGAATATAGATAACTTTGTTAGACTGTGGAAACAATTACAATTTAAATGAAACATATATGGATTAGGATATGAAAATGATCATGATAATATTTTTCATATTCCTAATTATTGTAAACCACTTACTTTTATTAGCGGTGTTTTTTTGGTTAATGTTGATAGGAAGGAAGAACTTGATAAGAAACATGTACATGATGTTGAAGGATGTTGATACATATATGTTTTTTGATGATAATGATGGTACTACAAGTATTGAGGACTATTTGGTTAATGATGCTCAGTTGGACAAAGAAATTGTATTATGTAAACATTGTCACCAAGTTGGCCATGTTGAGTTAAATTGTTTTGATATCCATCCATGTGTTCTTTTTGGGAAGAAAAACCATGTCTCAGAAAGGTGTTGGAATCGACCAAAGATTCAAAGGAAACAAGTGAATTTTGAATGGTTAGGGACTTCACATTGGCATTTGGAAGCTAAGTTATTGGAATGATGTTATCGACGAGTTTATACATAGGTAAAACCATACTTGATTGGAGATATTTCTACAGTTGACAGACATGAATGTATATTGGATGATATAGGGCATGATCAGGGCCCACTTGATGTAGTTTTTTGAGTTGAAGATCGAGTTTTCCACTCCGCTCGAAGATGGTTTGATTACCATTTTCCACTTTCAGGGGGGGTATATCTCATTATCTAGACTTCTCACTTTTCAGTCGACAAGGGGGGAAATATTTATATGTCATACTTCAAGTTTTGAAGTTTGACTTACAGGAAGTCTAACCTACAGGAGTGCAGTTTATGATGATTGATCATGGATTCAGGGTTCAAGATTGCAGATGAGTTTATGATTTCACGATGATGAATGGTCAATGATTTTTTTAGGACATGATGTTTGTTCCCTGATTGGATGATTGATTTGGATTGGTTAGTTTGACCTCCAAAGGATTTTTTGTTGAGATAGTTCGACACTTGGAATTTTTTATTTTGATGGATTGAATTTGATGAATTTTCCGACATGTTTGATGGACATTTGGGTTCAAGATTTGTAGCAGTACCAACAATTTACCTGGCTTACTACTCAGAGTTTTTTTTTTTTATGGCTACAAGATTTTTCATATGTAGGTTTGGGATGTTGTTCGACAATTTTTTTTTGTGGATTTGACATTTTTTTATGTGTCGATATTGAGAGATTCATAGTCTTCGGACTTCTCAGGGATGGTATTTTGACCTTGCAGAGGACTTATGATTCTTTTGTTCTTTTCTCTTGGCATATTGGATTGCCAGGGATTTTCAGGATATGGGATGTGTTAGACTTACAACTAATTCACTTCTTATCAGAATTTTCTCTCATTGTTTTAGGTTCACTTCAATCACCAATCGGAGGATATATGTCTCATTTGATGTACAATGATTTTCCCAGATTTAGTTTTCAATATCCACAATTGGCGGGATTTTTAGGTGGATCTTCATCAACACTCGTGTTGTTTCATACCATGAGATAGATTGAAGAATTGGATATGTTATCAACTTTTTCACTATTCTTTGTTGCTGAGATGATACATTTGTATGGACATAATATTAAAGGGGAGTTTGTTATGATATAGTTGTGAGGTCGCTACATTGAGTTGTATTATTTAATGTACCATTGATGTACATATTATTTGACTTGGCTTGATGCCTTTTCCTCCTGTATTCTTTGTCTTCTTGTTAGTTACTTTACTTTCTTGGTCATTTTCTTGCTTCTATTTTTTATCATTGGTCATTTTCTTGCTTCTAGTTTTTTTATCAATAAATGCACTCTATTATTTTGCGCTATATCATTATTGTAACTCTCTAATGTAACACCTCTCTGTGGAATGCTATGAAATAAAATTATTCTAACTTATATACATATACATTAAAAGAATTGATGTAACAAAATTTTACTCTTTAAATGGAATAACAATGGAATAGTGGAAAAATAACAATTACATGCTAAGAAAATACCCCCTCAGTGGTTTGTTGAAGTCAAATAGTTGCGATGTAGTTCAATTGAAGATGTTTCCAATCATTCCTTATTTTTCACTTTCCCATAATGAAAAAACAGAATTATCCTCCCATCCAACTAGGAGCCTAGCTGGCTTCCTAGCTCCAAGAAACCTTTCGGTCTTTTATCCCTTCGCACTTGTGATTCCAAGAACAACAATCCACATATGCTCTAACCAATATTGTCACAGGAAATATTTCTTCCAAGAATAATCCAACCTCTCAACCTCCTCCCCCTTCATCACCACTTTCTCTTCATATTTATTAAGTTTCCATACCCTCTTCCCCAAGTCTCCTCAACCACCCTCATTATTATCCACCAGCCTCCCTTATCTATATTTTTGGGATGTTTTAAAATAAAACTAAAATATAAATGAGTTACATAAAATAACAATAAATAAAATGCAAAGTGTTTCTTTTCATGCTAGCTTATAAATGCAACTTGACAATTTCCCCCAAAATGTACATGACAACCTACCATGCCCATTTAATCCATCATACCAACCATCAATCAATGTCAAATAAGGTATTTAATGCTACTAGATATTTTTGTATGCAATACAATTTATTTAGTCATTAAACCATTCAATTAAATAGTTAAAAATCTAGTTTAATAATTAATACATTAATTAATTTTATTATTGTACATGTGTAGGGTACGTGTGTGTAGCTAGTAGACACATAAACTATGCATGTAATAATGATAAACAAGCAATGTCTGTAATGCATGGTTCATTTATGATCACAACAAGCCATGTGGGACAACAAATGAATCATTTAGTAATTATAAATAACAAAACTATAATAATTCATCAAGAATTCATCAACACACTTAGAATATCAAAAAGGAAATCATAATGAGTGTTTTGGAACCAAGTGAGAAAACAAGAGTGGCACATCTAATCTCATAGCAGTTTTCTGAAATAACATTGAATCATCCTTCCTTCCTAACCTACTTCCATCTTCCATCCTATCATTTCCCTTGCTAGACGAAGTTGGAGAATAAACTATATTGACCTAAATCAATATAGGACCCATAGGAAGAAGTGTCATACATCTTGACCAAGATTACTCAACAAGAAAATACCAATCGCCATCACACATCTAGGGGAGCATTGTTGGTTGTGGAGCCTGATTATCTTCCTGATTCATAGGTCTTTTACTTTCAGCCGTGTTTATACCCCATGAAGTATTTACACCCCAGAGGTATGTACACTCTTCCATGCGGGGGAGTGCAGAGGGGGGGTACCCCCTCTGTGGGGTCTGGGGGCAAGCGGGTCCCCAGTGGGGGTTCGGGGGCAAAGCCCCCGAAGGAAAAATTGCCTTGTAAAAGTATATTGTAATTTCATTGTAAATATGGACCGTTCATTATAAGGTCGCAGATCTAACGGTAAAAATTATGTTAGAGTTTTTTTCCCTAGAAGGCAACCCTCTTTTATGAGGGAAATGTATTGCGGCTAGGTATGATGACGAATATTGTATTCTGAGAGAGGAGACTATGAGAGAAATAAGAGGAAGTTACAACGGGTTTTGCTGTAGGTTGTATCCCTTCATATGCTGGATAATAATAAAGGAAGGACCTGACAATTTCTCTAGTGGATGTAGCCCACACTAGGTGAACTATGTAAATTTGTGTCTCTATTGGATTGTGTATCTTCTGTGTTTTGTTTCCGCATTTGTTTTATTTTATTGCTCCACGGTCATGTTTTTCTAACAACTGGTATCAGATCGAAAGGTAACTCATAGGAAAAGAGGGTTCCTGGTTCGAGTGGGAGCAATGTCGGAAGATGGAAAGTTTAGGGTCGAGAAATTTAATGACCAAAACTACTAGTTATGGAAGATGCAGATGGAAGACTATTTATATCAGAAGGATCTATTCCTACCATTGGGTGGGATAGCAAAGAAGTCGGCGGCTATGAAGGACGAAGAATAGGAGATTCTTGATAGAAAGTCTCTAGGAACAATACAAGCCTGGCAACGTCGGTGGCTTTCAATATTTCCAAAGAAAAGACAACGAAGGGTTTGATGGATGCATTGGCCAAATTGTATGAAAAACCTTCGACGTCCAATAAGGTATTTCTAATGAAGAGATTATTTAATATGAAGATGTCGGAAGGTGGGTCTATTGCAGATCATTTAAATGATTTTAATATGGTTACTAATCAACTAAGTTCTGTAAAATTGGACTTTGATGATGAGGTCAGGGCTCTTCTAATCTTGTGCTCATTGCCAGAAAGTTGAAACGACTTGGTCATGGTTGTAAGTAACTCTGTCTCTGGTTCAAATACTTTAAAATTTGATGATGTTGTTGGTGTTATCCTTAGTGAGGAAATGCGATGGAAAAACATAGGTGAGACATCAAGAAATGTGTTAAACATGGAGAACAGGGGAAGACAAAAGGATAGAGGAAAGGGTTTCGGGAACCGTGGGAATTCTAGGAAGGGAAGATCCAAATCCAGACTTGGAAAGATAGAGTGTTGGAATTGTGGGAAGAAAGGACATCTGAAGAAAGACTGCAGAGATCCAAAGAAACAAAGAGATGGACAATAGGAGAGAAATCAGGAAGCAAATGTAACGGGTGATGTGTTACAAGATGCTTTGATTCTTTCTGTAGATAATATTTCAGAGTCTTGGGTAGTAGATTTAGGGGCTTCATTTCATGCCACACTCCATAGGAAACATTTTCTAGATTATGTTCAAGGTGATTTTGGATAGGTTCATTTGGGTGATGATGCACCATGCAAAATTGTTGGAATGGGAAAGGTAAAAATAAAGCAACACAATGGAAACCAATGGTTGTTAAAAGAGGTAAGACTGTTATTGGATAAATCCTTAAGTGCGGACACAAACTGATCTCCCTAGATCCACCTGGATCTAGAACAAAGCAAGACAAAATGATACTTTTTCCCTAGATTTTAACTATTGAATGTACTAGGAGGCACGATTAAAGAACATACCTTATAATCACTTCTTTGAGTCTTTGTTGCTCCTGCTTCACTCCAGTGCTCTCGTACAGTCAAGATCAAAACAATACAAACCAACCGAAGTGAAGAAAGCACAATCTATTCAACAGTCAATCCATGTATATGATCAAGGAGTTATACAATAAAGTGGAACTAACTTTATGGGAAAGGGACACATTACTGTATCATATTGATGGAAAGTAAAGATTACAACCTGAGCCTTGATGTTACAAACTTCCTTTCGATGGCCCTTGGCTCTGACACACACACTTGCTCACTTGCATGAAGAAGATCAACCACCTTTGATAAACTTGTTGGAGTTCCTTAGCTGCTATAGCTTCAGTCCTTCACACAATCTTTCACTAATTCTCCAATGTCTCACTTAACCTTGTTTGCTTCTA
>ML777629.1:972813-993439 GCA_009831015.1 Picea engelmannii | reverse complement strand
ACAACTTTTCTCCATGGGGGTTTGGAGGAAGAGATTTATATGCAGCAACCATAGGGGTATGAGGTCAAAGGGAAGGAGAATTTGGTATGTAGGTTGAAGAAGAGCTCATATGGACTGAAGAAAGCTCCAAGGTAGTGGTATTTGAAGTTTGACAGGTTTATGACAGAACAGGGTTATAGTAGATGTCATTCTGATCACTGTGTTTATTTTAAAAGGCTAGAAAATGGAAGCTTTATTATTTTGTTATTGTATGTAGATGACATGCTTGTTACAGGGTCTAATATGCAGGATATAAATGTGCTCAAGAAGAAATTAGCCAATTCATTTGTGATGAAGGATTAGGGTGCTGCAAAGAAAATCCTTGGTATGAGAATAACAAGAGACAGGAAAAATCGCAAACTGACATTGTCTTAGGGTGAGTACACAGAGAAGGTGTTGGAGAGGTTTAGAATGCAGAATGCAAAACTAGTTAGTACACCTTTGTCCAACCATTTCAAATTAACTAAGGAAATGTGTCCAAAGACATAGGAGGAGATATAATACATGTTTAGGGTCCCTTATTCATCAGCAGTTGACAGCTTGATGTATGCAATGGTTTGCACAAGACCAGATATTGCACATGCAGTGGGAGTTGTGAGAAGGTATATGAACAATCCAGGTAAAGAACATTGGGAGGGAGTAAAGTGGATTCTCAGGTATTTGAGAGGTACTTCTACTCATGCATTATGTTTTGGAGGTTCAGACACTTTTCTACAGGGATATGTTGATTCAAATATGGCAGGTGATAAAGACAGCAGGAGGAGCACCGCAGGGTATGTTTTTACTATAGGTGGAACAACAGTAAGTTGGATTTTGAAACTACAAAAGGTTGTTGCACTTTCAACAACAGAGGCAAAGTATGTTGCTCCTACAAAGCCTAGTAAAGAGATGATTTGGTTACAAAGGTTTATGGAGGAATTGGGAAAGAAGACGGATAATAGCACGTTGTACTGTGACAATGAGAGTGCAATTCATCTTGCAAAGAACTCAGCCTTCCATTCAAAGAATAATCATATACAGTTGAGGTACCACTTCATACGATTCTCCTTGGAAGATGGACATTTGAAGTTGGAAAAGATACACACTACCCAAAATCTTACAGACATGTTAACAAAGGGAGTAACTAGAGAGAAACTGAGTTCCTGCTCATTTTAAGTTGGTCTTCAAGAATGAAGGTGAAGATGAGAAATTTACCAAGTCCAAGAAGGTTCAGAGTCCATCATATATAGCAACGGTGGAGTTGTTGAGATCAGTCTCCAAGTGGGATATTGTTGGTTGTGGAGATTGATTATCTTCCTCATTCAGAGGTCTTTTACTTTTAGTGGTGTTTATACCCCATGAAGTATTTACACCCCAGAAGTATGTACACTCTTCCATGTGGGGGAGTGCAGAGGGTGGGTACCCCCAGCGGGGGTTCGGGGGCAAAGCCCTCGAAGGAAAAATTGCCTTGTAAAAGTATATGTTAATTTCATTGTAAATCTGGACAGTTCATTATAAGGTAGCAGATCTAACGGTAGAAATTATGTTAGGGTTTTTTTCCCTAGAAGGCAACCCTCTTTTATGAGGGAAATGTATTGCGGCTAGGTATGACAGTGGATATTGTATTCTGAGAGAGGAGACTATGAGAGAATGAAGAGGAAGTTACAGTAGGTTTTGTTGTAGGTTGTATCCCTTCATATGATGGATAATAATAAAGGAAGGACATGGCAATTTCTCTGGTGGACGTAGCCCACACTGGGTGAACCACGTAAATCTGTGTCTTTATTGTATTGTGTATCTTCTGTGTTTTGTTTCCGCATTTGTTTTATTTTATTGCTCCACAGTCCTACTTTTCTAACAAGCATGACTTCACACAACCCCCCCACGACTCTAGGTTTCAGAAGATACATGGTGGGAAATAACACCACTCCTCCTAATAAAAATAGGGTCAATAGGATGCTCAGTGGAAATACCTACACCTTTCCTGATAGAACTAGGGTCAACACCCTATATTAAGTCATATTGTGCAACTACTATTATTAGAGTCACGTCATCAAATGACCACGTTGGGAAAGTTGTGCATCCTGTCAAAGCCACACTTACCACAGATCATAACAATATTTGAAATAATAAATTAAATCATAAGTACAACTTATAGCATACACTATATTCTTGGTTTCTACGACATCCAATTTACCTCGGTACTGCAATTATTTGGTTATTACATAGTTTTTCAACACATAGGTTAGCTCATCGATACTCATATCCATGTATATATTTCACAAATTTCATATGATGATCCATATTTGTATTGGCATTCAATTAGGAATTGTATATTTATTATAACATGCCTGACATCTATTATACATTCACAACATAATTTTGAACTAGTATCCATGCACTGAAACTCCACATTTAATTTTTCTAACCAAATCATGTAACAATCATCATCATCAACATAAAACCGTAAAAATAATATTATGCAACAGATAAATAGGTCTATATGTACACCTCTCACATGTCCATATAAATCTCACTAAGTCCAAATAGTAACACATAAATAGGTCTATATGTACACCTCTCACATGTTTATATAAATCTCACTAAGTCCAAATAGTTACTAAGCAATGAATTACAATGGTGAGAAAATAAAAGGTGTGATTGCCTAAGGCCAAAATGTGGGGTGTTACATCTAATTTCTCTAAATCATTTTTTAATATCATCATTGAAATCAATATGCTCTATTGTTTCATGTTATATCATTGTTGAAATCAATGCCGATACTCAATGATTGATATTTCATTCTTTGTTTCACCTCTACCTCCTAAATTTTGAAACTTTATTCATTTTGATAACCTATTAAAGAATAATTATATATTTAAGAGGCCTTTCATCATGTTCATATTGAACTATTATCTCAATAATGTCTTTATTCTCAATATACTTCTTGTTATTTTACATTTGAAACAATTTGAAAATGGATGATATGATATGACAATGTGGTGATGAAAATGTATAAGATGGTCTAGCTTAAAAAAATGTGTTTGAATGATTGAAAAATAATAATTTACGGAAATTAAGAATAATAATAATTATAAATGAATGAAGAGATGTCCATATACCTTACTATTTTTATCATATTAGACATATTAAAATTTGATCTTAGATATTTATATGATACATAAAAAAGCATGCAATAACTAGTGCTAACTTTGAAGTCCCAAAAAAATCAAAATATAATCAAATTGAATTTCAAAAAATACAAAATTAAGGAGGCTTATGTGTATATAGGAATTCTCTACCACTACCTTGTCATGTCTTAAGGCTTAATTCTTGAAATCATGTAACAACTAGAATTTTGGTCATCTGGCATAAGTTTGGTATTGATCTATATTTTAATATTAATCTTAATAATTATTTAGAAATATTATTGAAAGTAATTTGTAATAATTATTCAAAATGTTATTGGGGCGGTAGGTGCGAGTGGGATTCTCTTTGATCTCAAAGGAAATACAATGTTTCATTATGCATGGGGATTAGGGACAACGAAAAATAACATAGTAGAAGAATATGCTCTTTATACAAGTCTAAAACTGGTAAGAGAACATAATATCCCTCTACTCCTAGTGTTTGGAGACTCAATTCTAATTATCAAGGAAATTATCATCAAACACTACATGGAGAACAACCTTCTAAGCGATATTATTCAAAGAATCACCATCCTAACTTGATAATGTGAGGAAATCAATATCTTCCATGTCAAAAGGGGTCTAAACCCCCATACTAACCTTAAGAAAAAAAAAGGGTATATAATGAAACAAGGAGAAATCAATTTAAATAATGGAAAGGGGGATTTCCCCATACCTTAAACCCTTAGCTATGACATGACGTGACATCTCCCATCACTACACCAATTGTAATGATCTCGTACTGCAAACCGCTTTCATATGTGTGAAGGGTGGTGATGTTAGTGCATTGTTTAATGTGGCTTGTGTGAATCCTCCTCCTAGCTAAACTTTCTCAGATCCTTTAAGCCGAAAGTTGAGCCATGACATGCCAAATTTATTTTTGTTTTAGGTGTCGAATCCTTTTGTTTCAACAATACCAGTTACGTGTGGGATTCTAAATACTACTTCAAGGGTGAACCCTTGTCTCCATCTCTGTAACTATACATTAAATGTGTAAAATATTTTGTTTTAACTGATCAAATTCATATTAAGGCGGGACACTCATGATGGTATGTGACACATTTCATGGTGCAATGTCTTATATTTATGTAGATGTATTTGGATGGGACATTAGTTCTAAAATTCACTTCCCAAGATTATTTATATGGATTTTTAATGTTGAATTATGCTTCACCACCAAAAACGTTATACTAATATATTAATATATACTATTAAAACTATTATTGTTGTTCCTATGTAGTGTAGGTGTTGATGATCGTCTAGGAAAAACTTAAGACACAATCATCCTAGATTAAGGCAAGTCTGGAAGATTGTATAATATATTGGCTGACAAATAAAGCGGTAAAAAAGTGTGAAGGGTTTCCTTGCTTTTTGGTTCATGTTTATGGTGGGCCTAAAACTCTAGCACATTCAGGGATAAGGATATCCCTCTTGAGGTCATAACTGAGATTATTTTGAAATTATCTAAGAAATTTATGACTTAACTCAAGTAAAAAACCCCAAGGATGTTTACCATTCTTGATCTAGACTTCGACATCCCTTGGGGTTATTTTAATGGGGTCTGTCAAGGCCTCCCCCTTGTTTGCGAGGTAGGGGTTATTATATTTATGAATCAAAATCATTATATTCCAATCAAGTATGCACCAACAAGGGGCGAAAATAACAAAGTCGATTTCATTTCTCTTTGGACATTGCTTGATCCATAAATGGGAGGCTTATAGCCTATCTGTCACACTGACATAGAAACCTCTACAATACAAAAAAAAACCTTTTTTCTCAATAGATAATGAAAACTCCACATACCAACCGAATCAGTCAAGTCAATCCAATAACAAACTTTTCAACCACCCACAAGTCGCTTCGACACAATGACAGACCGATCAGATTCTCTGCTAGTCGGGTCAAGTAAGTGAAAGGCTAGTCGACTACTATGATGGTTGGGTCGACTAATGGGAAGAACAAATGATCAACCAAAATTCGAGTTGATAAATTGACCAACAAGTTGAGTCAAGCATTGTCTGGTCAACAAAGGGAAACAAATCAACCAAATGGAAAGCTGATCGAATGGAGGGAAGATATAGTCAACTAGAAATTATTGTCGGTCGAAGAAGAAGAAGAGGGAAACAACCAAATGTCAACCTAGTTGGAATGAATTAACCAACTGTTAAAACAATAGTTAAAGGGTGAATTCAATGACCAATAGTGAAGGAAACCTTATGAAAGATGAATATTGGAAACCAACAACATCAAAAAAATGTTTAGGGGAAATTTTGGTAAACAACAATAAGAAAAATTTTCTAGAGGGAGAGTTTAATATTAAATAACAGAGAAAAAATGTTTGTGGAAAATCATAAATGTTTTGGAAACACAAGTTTGCAAAGTAGAGTCTATATATGGCTTGCAAGCAAAGGAAAACACCCCAAAAATAAAAAAAAATGTAATGAATGTCCCATGGGTGTAATTAGACACAAGAAAACAAGATTTTGACTCTGAGAGTGAGTCTAATTTCCCGATGACTCTTAAAAAATGAAATTACCAACTTATAAATAAGTAGCAACAACTCAGAAAAGAGGGTTGTTGATTTCCAACTACCAAATGGACGTACAAGTGTGGAAAAAGAGTTGTTGGTTTGGTTTACTGACCCACGGGGAACATATTAATATAAAAAAGGCCCAAATAGTAATTGACACGAAGTTTTCTTTGCTAGACAATACCCAAAAAACCATTAAATTATAGTGCACACCACTCACCATTCATAAACAATGCATCCACAAACAATCGTCACACATAAGCTTAGAATTTGTTCAACAACATAGGTATCCCAACAGAGAACAAACACCTTCAGTAACCAGTCACACAACCATATCAAATATTACCAGACCGATGTTTTCAAATGGAAAAACCCTACGAGGAAACATCCACTACCCCAACTAGCGTGGCCATTTGGAGCAATTTATCAATGCCAAAGAAAAATTTACAGATAGATTTTACAAGAGAGTTTCTCATAATCAATCATCGACAAATGACCCTCCAGGATCTTTAAATAGAGATCATGGACCAATCGGGTGTTAAGCCAGATATCAATGTATTCACATAGATCAAGGAGAATATGAACCATCAAATCACTCTATGCCAGGAACATATCGTGACTATTATATTTCCTAACTACAAATGCATACTAAAAAAACACACTAGGAAACACACTTTTACCTAACGACACATGAAACCAAGTTGATCTTAACTAACTCCTAAGTGTCTAAATATCCTAACATCCCCCCTTAAGAAAAACTTGGGATAGGATTAAAGGATTTACAAATATGACACAATAGGATAAGGAAGGATGCATTCGAGTATATCCCTCCTTAATGACAACTTCTTGAACTCCTAACATAGATCGAAGTTTGGAGAAATTTTCTTCTGTAAGAGACTTTGTGAAGATGTCTGCAACTTGATCTATAGGGAAAAATCGCACTTCAATAAATCGATAATGATTATCTTTCTGATGAAGTGCATGTGTATCTCAATGTGTTTGTTGTGATGATATTGAACTTGTTATTTGGTAAGATTAATAGAACTCTGATTGTTGCACTAGAGGTTTGTCATATGCTACTACTGGAATCCAAACCTTGAAAGGATCTGTCGAAGCCACAAGGCTTCTTAACTTGCATTGATTTTTTCTCGGTACTCTGCTTCTGCTAAAGAAAGAGAAATTTCTTATTGTTTCTTATAGGCTCAAGTGACGTGTCCTAAACCAAGACTGAAAACATAAACTGCAATATACTTTCAATCATCAGGGTCACCAACCCAATATGAATCAATGAAAGCAACCAATAAAGGAGTCCCCCTTGAGTTGTAATGTATCCCAAACTGAACTACACCCCGGACATACCGAAGTATTCTTTTAGTTGGTTTCCAATGAATTTCATGGGGTGTTTGCATATACCAGGAAAAAACACCAACAACAAAGGAAAGATCAATACAATTATGATTCAGGTACAAGAGGCTACCAACTAATTGATGGTAATAAGTGGCATCAACTTCAGGACAAGTACATTTAGCAACAAGTTTGACTCCAGACTAGAAGTGAGAAGGGGATGGTTTACAATATTCCATGTGAAAGCAATGAAGAAGGTCACATCCATACTTATACTGGGAAATAAAAATTCCTTCATTGGTTTGCAAAACTTGGAGGCCAAGGAAATAATGAAAAAATCCTAAGTCTATCCTTTCAAATTTCTTGTTAAGGTTGTTTTTCACACAGTTTAAAAGTTTTGGGTGACTACCAGTGAGGATAAGGTCATCAACATAAAGAAAAAGGATTATGAGATGGATTCCTACTTTCTTGGTGTAGACATTAGGATCAGAATGGCATCTAAAAAATTTGGTGTCAAGAAGAAAGCTGTCCATTTTGGTATACCAATCTTGGGGATCTTTCTTAAGTCCATAAAGAGATTTCTTAAGGTGAAAAACAAGGTTAGAGTCATTCTAGACATAGCCAGGAGGTTTTTCCATGTAGATTTCTTCTTGAAAATCCCCATGCAAGAAGGAGGATTTGGCATTTGTCTGATGGAACTCCCATTTATGTGAGGTTGCAAGGGCTAGAACAAGGTGTATGTAATTCATTTCGGCTATAGGGGAAAGGTTTCATTATAGTCAAGTCCTCCAACTTAGGAAAATTCTTTGGCAATTGACCGAGCCTTGTGTCTTTCAACAATTTTATCGAATGGATACTTAGTTTTGTAGATCCATTTACATATAAGAAAATTTATTCCTTTTGGAAGAGGTACAAGATCCCAAGTATCATTTGCAATTACAGAACAATATTCTTCATTCATTGTTGTATACCAATCTGGAGGACCTGAAGCTTCTGCAAATGTATCTGGATAATGAGTCTCTAAAGCTTGAGCCAAATGAGAAGAGGCTCGCTGGAACTGTGAATGTGTCTAACACTGATTTGAAGGATCACCGACAAGATCACCAATTGCTTCTTGTATTAAATAGACCCATCTAGAAAGCGGTGGTGTTGGTTCATGTTCATGTTCAATGGACTCATCTTGAGGAAGGTGAGAAGGTGGAGGTGGATTTTCATCCTCACTGTCATCATATGAAAAATAATAAACCATAATAGGAACAGAATATGGCACAAATGTTGAATATGGCTTACAGGGCGAAGAAGGCACAAACACCGAATTAGGCTTGTAGGCCAAGATATTTTCATCAAATTTAACATCTCTTCTAATAATAATTTCATTACAAGGTGGTTGAAGAAGTATGTAACCTTTGACATCTTCATAATAGCCAACAAATATACACTTCTCACTTTTATGATTCAATACTTTCCTTTTCCTATCAAGAAGGTGAGCCCATGCTACACTACCAAATACACATAAGTGACTTACATCTAGCTTAATTTTATTCCACGATTCTTATATTGTTATATTTTTAAGAGCCTTTGTGGGAGTGTGATTTACTATGTAATTTTCACAACTAATAGATTCCTCCCAATACTTTATACTTAATCCCTTAGATTGGATCATACAATTAGCCATATATTTTAATGTGTGGTTCTTTCTCTCAGAAACACCATTTTGTTGTGGTGTATATAGAATAGTGTGTTGCATTTGGATGCCCTGTGCAGTACAATAACTTGTGAAATTATTATTCACATATTTGCCTCCATTATATGTTCTTAACCTTTAAATTTGATATCCAAATTTCTTTTCTACAAGGGCCTTGTAGGCAAAGAATTTGTCAAAAACTTCGCTCTTAATTTTTAAGAAGTAAACCCAAGTGCATCTGGAAAAGTTGTCAATGAAATTTAAGAAATAATTGCACCCAGAAAAGGAAGGAGACGAAAGTGGACCACACAAGTCATTGTGAACAAGCTGCAAAGGGGATGAAGTGTGCCAAGAGGCACGTTTGTCAAAATTGTCCCGATGATGTTTGTCGAGAACACAACCAACAAAAAAACCATCTCTACAAGAAACAATAGGAAGACCAATCACCATATATTGATTACATAGTTATTGTGATGAGCAATAGTTTATATGACCAAACCACTCATGCCAAATTTTTCTCAATTCATCTCTATGAGGAACAAAAAATGATGGAAAAGATGATGACCCAAATTTGTCAAGCTTGTACAACCTGGTAATATCATCAACAATTCCAGTTGCAAGAAAATGTCGAGGATCTTTTAGATTCTTGATTACAACTTGGTGAGGTGAAAAATCTATGGTTTTACCTTCACCTGAATCATGAGTGATTTAATATATTGATATAAGGTTGCAAGAAAGACTTGGAACACATAATACATTATTGAAACAACCATTATCTACCTGAATTGTTCTAGTCCCTACAAAACTAAGAGATCTATCATCACCAATAGATATTTTCTTGGTATTACATTCATTTAGAGAAGAAAATATGGCTTTATCCTTAGCCATATGATAAGATGCTCTAGAATCAATATGCCACTCATCAGAAAAAGAAGTACAAGTTGCATTGAAGGAGAAACCAAAAGAAGAAAGTGCATGTCCATGAGTAGAAGAAGAATAAGTAGAATCAATAATGATGTTGTTCTTCTTCATCGCTGCTTCTAACGTTGCCATATTCTTAAAAAATTTGGACTAATCATAACCATCTTTCCCATAAAAGTTGCAATGTTTGTCAATTTTATTACTTTTAGATTTTTCTCCTTTGTCACCATTAGGATATGAAGTCACTTGAGAGGATTTGGGACCCTTGTTCTACTAGACCACATGTTGTCACATGCCTGTTTTGGGGAGAAAATCCTATTTTGTAGCATGCACCATATGTGGAGGAAAAACAACATGCAGAAGATGGAGGAAAATCAGCATGCCAAAGACGGAGGAAAAGTAATGTGTCACACAAGCAGAAAAACCTATCCATGTTAGGGTTAGGGTTTTTGATATGAATGTAATGGATATGAAACAATATGTAGCATGCACCATATATGGAGGAAAAACAACATGCAGAAGATGGAGGAAAATCAACATGCCAAAGACGGAGGAAAGCAATGTGTCACACAAGCAGAAAAACCTATCCATGTTAGGGTTAGGGTTTTTGATATGAATGTAATGGATATGAAACAATATGTAAATTTGTTGAAAATACACAGAATAGATATAACTATCAAATGAAATACACAATTTATAGAGAAAATATGAGAAAAGAGAAGCGAGAGAGAAAGAATGGAACAATTCTCATTAACCAAATGAATGAATGATAATTTACACATGATATACTTTGTATAACTCAACTAATGTGCACTGGAGGAGAATACAATGTGCCATAGTGGTGCTCTAGAGTGATCTAGACACACACCAACAATTATGGGAGTAAAATTCCACCTACTCTAGTCTCTCAGGAAGTTATGAGAGTGAACTGCCAACGACTCTGAGTTAATGAGTCTCTTAGTCTTCAGTTAACTGATTGAAACATAGTGAAGTGAGGAGAAGATAAGGGAATCTTGAGTAATGCGCTAGTTTGGTGATGATCCCAAGGACAATGCACATTAGTTGGTGATGATCCCAATGATGCATGGTGATTATCCCAATGTGGCATCTAGAATCCACTCAACTGATGAAACTGAAGCGTGAACTGAAGAGAATATTCTCCTAGAGGAATATTCTCCCTAAACTATAGGATATTGAATAATGACTAATAAACATAGGGAAAACATTAGGAAAAAGAAATCCTAGGTGTGTGTGAAGTATCTCCAACACTCCCCTTGAACATCACCATGGTGAAAATAAAGAATGGGTCCTAGAAATGAGGCCATGTTAGGTACCCAAATACAAAAGATACACTGAAATAAATGAGGAAAAAGGGAGAAACTCATGGGAAAACCCCCTTCTGAAAGTACAATGTGTGTAAAAAGAAGAATTGACAGTTGCTAGGCAACTGCATCCTTCACTCCAGGACGACTACACAGAGAATGAAACTTCTTCTCAGTGAAGGTATTGGTGAAGATATCTGCAATCTATTCTACTGAAGGAAATAAATGTAGGTAGATGATCCACTCATGTACTAAGTCCCAAACATA
Source organism: Picea engelmannii (assembly GCA_009831015.1). NCBI lineage: Eukaryota > Viridiplantae > Streptophyta > Pinopsida > Pinales > Pinaceae > Picea > Picea engelmannii. The sequence continues at coordinate 982,165 of ML777629.1, read as the reverse complement.
GTGCATGTGGATCTTGATTTTCTTCATCCTTTGCCTCTGAACTAGATCTCTGTAGAACTTCAGAGTTCTTAGGTTGTCACACCAAATGACGATCGACCAATGAAACTGAATGCCCAACTCAGTGAGAAAATGTTGTAGCCACATACCCTGAATGGCTATGTTAACTACCCCTTTGTACTATGCCTCAAATGAAGATAGAGAAATAGAATCTTGCTTCTTTCTCAACCAATAGATACGCTCAAAACCAAGACCAAGTGAGTAACAAGATGTGGAATTGCGATCAATGCTATCGCGAGCCCAGTCAAAATCAGTGAACCTGATGAGATTCGATGTAGATTTTGCTACATAGTGAATCCCAAAGGTGATGGTGCCCTGTATGTATCGAAGGATATGCTTTGAAACCTTCCAATGTATCTCATGTGGCTCCTGCATGAACCTGGAGATTTCTCCAACTGCATAGGAGAGGTGTGGTCTGGAGTGAGTGAGATACAACAATCTCCCCACTAGTTTTATGTAAAGTGTGTTGTCCACCAGTGGAGTTTCCCCGCCATCCTCAAATATGAATCCTGATAGGAAAGGAGTCAAGGCAGATTTGTAGTCTATCATGTGAAATATCTCAAGGAGATCTCATGCATACTTGCCCTGAGATAGTTTGATGTTTGATGCATCCTGAATGATCTCGAGTCGAAGGAAGAAATGTAGCAGACCCATGTCCATCATCAAGAACCTGTCATGTAGAATCCTCTGGACTAAAATAATCGTTGAATTCGAGCAACCGGTGATAAAAAAAAATCAATATACATAACTAGGAGTAGAAGTGAATCAATCATCCTAAGAATGTAAAAATTTAGCTCTAACTTACAATGTACAAATTTCTGTGACAACAGATAGGAGTCCATCTTGGCATACCATGCCCTCGGGGATTTCTTGATGCCATAAAGAGATTTCTTTAGTCGACAAATTAAAGATGAATCCTTCACAAATCCCTTGGGATGCTCCATATATATCTCCTCAGAGAGATTGTCATGAAGAAATGAATTCTTCACGTCCATCTTATGGAATTCCCATCCCTTGGTTGTCACAATGGAAAGTTCTGAATGTATGGAATCCATCTTCACTACTAGATCGAAGGTCTCATCATATTCAATGCCATGCACCTTCTGAAATCCTTTGGAAACTAGTCTGTCTTTGTATATGATAACATGCCCATCCGTTTTTCTCTTGGTCCTGTAGACCTATCTGCACCTAACAAGTTTCCTTCCTAAAGGAAGGGGAACCAAATCCCAAGTATAGTTCTTGAGGAGGGAGTTGTACTCCTCCTGCATGGAGGATTCCCAAAAGGGATTTCCAACAGCCTCGCCATAGGAATGTGGATCTTAAGACTGAACCAAGAAAAAATGTATGGGCGACATCATTTTAGTGTAAGTGAGTGCAATAGGAGGCTCCTCGAAATCATACTTAATATAGCGTTCGTTGGCAAGGTACCTTTAATCATACTTCTTATGGTGTTCATGGAGTCTTCGATGATGATTATATGTTGAATATGATTCTCTGTGGCAAGTTGGACACATTGAAGAAGAGTGTATTCTTATGCTTTGAAAACTTCAAAGGATGAACAGTGTAATTGGCATTAACTGTGTGGGGAAGTAATGCAAGTCAATGCAATGGCCTTGAATGTCCAAGTTGCTGAAGACAAGTCCAGGCCCACATCAAATCCGTTATTACAATAATGGATAAGTTGAATTAAAATATGCATGTCTTTGTCTACATTAAAATAGATGGTAACTGCAAATCATTCGATCTGAACACATGGAAAGACGGAGCACCCTTTGACTCTGTGCATTTGATCATCTATATTAAATAAATAATTCAAATTATCATAAACTTAAATACAATGAATATCAATGTCAACTTATTATATTATTGCTGTTTTAGAAATATTCCTAGTTTTTAAGGTAATTTCTGTATTTTATTTATTAATTTTAAAAATAGATTGTATACCAGAGCGGGCAAATAATTAGAGAAGGTTATTTCTTTATATATTTTTAAAAAATAAAATAATTATCGAAGCTTCTTTCTATCATATATTATAAATAAATAAATAATTTGACTGTCGTTAAGAAACCATAAGCAATTACCCTTGAATACTTCAAAGCATGTATACTATTTAAATATTGAAATGGTACTGATGGAGCGAGTTCATCAATTTTAGCATATTTTTCTTTTTTTTCTTTTAATATATTAAGATTTTAATGTTAATAAGTATAATCATAATCGAGTGGGACCTTTTATTAATATTATTTTTAATATATTAAGATTTTTATGTTAATAAATATAATCATAATAATAAAGTGGAAATTTTTATTAGTATAATGTTTGATTGATTGAAAATTAAATATATTTGTTTGGGGGTGGTGAGAGGGGGTGGGGTAATCCTTGACCTAGAGGAAATATAATGTTTTTATACTCATGGAATATTGGGCATGTCACCAACTACTAGGTTGTATGTACTTCTTCAAGGTTTGCAATTGGTAAGGTAGCAAGGCATAGACTCTATTAGTTTTTTAGGAGATTAAAAAATTGTCTCAGTAGTAGGATCTTCTTTTCCATCCCAACTCCATTATGTACTTCTTCAAGGTTTGCAATTGGTAAGGTAGCAAGGCATAGACTCTATTAGTTTTTTAGGAGATTAAAAATTTGTCTCAGCAGGAGGACCTTCGTTTCCATCCCAACTCCATTATGTACTTCTTCAAGGTTTGCAATTGGTAAGGTAGCAAGGCATAGACTCTATTAGTTTTCTAGGAGATTAAAAACTTATCTCAGCAGGAGGACCTTCGTTTCCATCCCAACTCCATTATGTACTTCTTCAAGGTTTGCAATTGGTAAGGTAGCAAGGCATAGATTCTATTAGTTTTCTAGGAGATTAAAAAATTGTCTCAGCAGGAGGACCTTCGTTTCCATCCCAACTCCATTATGTACTTCTTCAAGGTTTGCAATTGGTAAGGTAGCAAGGCATAGACTCTATTAGTTTTCTAGGAGATTAAAAAATTGTCTCAGCAAGAGAACCTTCGTTTCCATCCCAACTCCATTATTCATTCTCGAATAGTGACAACCAATTCAAAGGGTGCATCATGCCCTGGGCCCAACCAACACATTCCAAACATGAATTCACCCCCAAACCCTGAAGATGTTTCCTCGGGAAACCAAGATCCACATGCTCATTAGTGTTTTTCAATGCAGTGCTTTTGTATTTTGATCATAAGCATGTATTAAAGACTATACTATGATAACTCTTTTATTGTAGTCCATGCCTAAGTTAGTAGATGGACATTTTGAAATCATAGGTAGTTTTCAGCTTACATGTTTGAGTGGGTCGATAGATTTTTTTATATGTATATAGTTTCTTTTGGGAATCCTTTAACAACTTTTATAAATAAAATTTTCCAATTTCCATAAAAAATTAAATATAGTTATTTGTTTAACTTTATTGGTTCTCTTTATACTTTCTATAAGTATAAATAAAAACTCTTTAAACTAATGCTCCATGACACTTCTTACACATGTATTCATTAATGTCCATTAAAAAAAAATTTCTATATACCTAACATTTACATTTTGATTCTTTCTTTCTATACAAAACATTAAAAAAAAAATTCCTATACCTAACATTTACATTTTGATTCTTTCTTTCTATACAAAACATGCCATTCATATTTAATAATTAATTTCATTATTATTTTTTATAAAATAATGAAAATAGAATGAAAAACTAATTCGGAAACTTAATATGATATAGCAAATTGACGAAAAAGTTATAATAATCAATTTCATTATTAATTTTTATAAAATAATGAAAATAGAATGAAAAATTAATCCAAAAACTTAATATGATATAGTAAATTTACGAGAAAGTTATTAGACACTGGTTTAATTTTGAGAAAATTTGACTTTTTGTTTAATAATTAACAAAATTTTAATTTTAAAAATTAAAAATTATAATTTTACAAATTTTAAATAAATTTTAAATATTTATTTAATAATTAACAAAACTATAATTCTGAAAATTAAAAATTATAATTTTACAAATTTTAAATAATTTTTTAATTTTTGTTTAATAATTAACAAAATTATAATTTTAAAAATTAAAAATTATAATTTTACAAATTTTAAATAAATTTTTAATTTTCATTTAAATAAATTCAATATTACAATTTACATAATCCAAATCTATGATTTGCTCATTTAGGTTTATGTGGTGAGATATTTATTCAGAAAATGCCGGAAAAACAAGAGAGGACCCTTTGATAAATAGTGAAAAGTGAACCCTAGGTTTGGGGAGGTTTATCAAATTAGGTATTTAATTAATGAAATAAAATGATAACCTGACGTTGTTAATTACATTTTATGTTCAGAATAGGCTAAATTTTAGGGTTGACCTTATTATTAAAATTAATTTTAATATTAATTTTGTTAATAAAGATTAAATTAGGGTTAATTTAGTTACATGACATTAATGTTATTATTGTTATATTAGTGGTCGGCTTAAGTAAAACCCTAGGTTTGAGGGTGTTAATATTGTTAATATTAAAATAACTAAGCGTTACTAGCAATCTAGGGTTTTTCCGGCATTTTCTGAACAAATCTATGATTTCAAAATTAAAGTTTGAAAATGAAATTCAATTTATTACAAAATTAACTTATTACATTTACAATTATTAATTTTAATTTAATTTTTAAAACATACCAAATTGACTTTTTTTTCTCTCTTTCTCAAAATCTCATAAAAAAGCCTTCTTTATTTTGGGATCTCATAAAGAATCCTTTATTTGTTTTACATCTTTATTTGTTTTACATGTAACATATATTTTTTGAGAAATTTTATAATAAAAAAGTTGCCCGAGAAAGAGTTACAAAATCTTGAAAATTTAGGTCAACTTGAAGTCTCAAATAGACAATTACTACACACTACTCATGATTTTTTCAAATACTCAAATGAAATCTTCACATAGAATAACCTTACTGAATACATTTGGAAAAAGACTCCGAGGATAAATATGAAGAGACATTTCATCTAAATTAACTTGTTGCGGAAGAGCTCGTCTTTGTTCTTGACTTCGTGTTATCAATGGTTGTGATGTTACATGTACTTTCTTCTTCTTTCCGACTACCATCCAAACTTCATTTTCATATGTTGGACCATTTGTAATGTCTATGATACCTGGATTTTATTGATTTGAATCTTCTTGTTTTTCTTGATCCGAAACCTTAGCAACATCAACTTGATCTTCCTAGCTTGTCAATGTGAGGGGATTGTTGTATCCGAAGTCCCTTATCTGAGTCGTAAAGGGTAGATGCCTCTTTCTCCATCTTCTCAATGCAGTTATGGCACGAGTCTTGAGATAACAGAGTGTCTTGAATAGGAGGATCTGAATGAGGAGGTTTTTCAATGTCTTCTGGAGGCTCTTTGCAAGATTTTGAAATTACTTGGTGGTCATCATTAGATTCAACCCACCAAGTGGATTTCTTGTGCTTTTTAATCTTTTTGGGCCCTTTGGGACAATGGGAAGCAAGATGACATGTTTCAAAACAAGATCTACAACGCAAGGAGACTCTCTCATAGTCAAGTTTCTGAGGCCAAGAATAATTTTTACCTGTAAGAATAACTTCAACTAGGAATCTTTTATTGAAGTCCATTTCCATGCAAATACGGACATAAGTAGAGGTGTTGTGCCTCGTAGTTTCATTGGTTGCGAAGTGGAACTTTCCTAATGGCTAGCTAATGGCTTTGAGAGAGGGAAAACCCCAAAAATGCACGGGTAGATTAGGGAGTCTCAAGCAAACTGGGGCTAAAGAGAGAATGTCAGTAGCTGGAATGAATAAAAGAGACCAGGGTTTTATGAACAAACTTGAGTTTTCCCAAAACCATGAAACTCAGTTGAAGATCAGATCACGATCTTCCTAAATGTCAAACTCAATTATGAAAAAACCTTTTGCCCAAGGATGAATGAAAGCGTGTTCTTGCATGATAACGATATAGGTAGCAGAGATCCAATTGTTAAGATCAACTAACTTTGGCCAAAAACCATTAAAGCCACAAACCAAACTCACAAATCTGTAATAATCCTCCTCTTCGTCAACATCTTACCCTATGAGAATGACAAGGGATGAAGATTACTGAACAAAAAAAACGAAGAAGGAGCAAAAACTCTCTGAACAACATCTTCAAAAAAAAAGCACCAAACTGCAAAACAAAACCCGACTTGAGCACGGATATGTAAGGAACAATCCCACGTACCGGGGCACCAACCAACAACAATAGTGGAGTCCACCTCCATGGTCGTCGAAGGAGGCTGGAGTGAGGCCACCAAAGCCGACACGCAGGGGTCACAAGCAACCAAGGTTAAACCCTAGCCGCCGGAACAAAATCCAGAGCGGCTCCATCCATTGAACCTCCTCTGCGTGTAACATATATTGATAAAGGATTTTTTTTTTGAAAAGATTGGTATATTTCTCATTACTTAGAATTTAATTATTGCATTGAAAAAGTATACTAACATTAACATTTATAAATCAAGGGCAAAAATTCGAAAAGATTGATATATTTCTCATTACTTAGAATTTAATTATTGTATTGAAAAAGTATACTAACATTAAAATTTATAGGAAAGAGGTTAAATTATACTTGAAAATAATATTTAATTATATATACAAAATTAAGGTGAAATACTACTTAGCACATGATCATAATATTTAACTTTAATAATGATAATAAAAATTATTGACTTTCTTTTAAATACTATTTAAATTATTAATGAATTATTTTAAATAATTAAATTGTATTATAAAATAATTAAATTTTATTTATACATATTAGGATTTTAGGATTTTAAAATTGTATTAATAAAAATGAAATCAATATTATATATATATATATATAATAAAATATTTTAATCTAAAATCTTTAAATTAAAAAAATATATATAATATATATTTTTTTAAAAGGTCATGATTCATACAAGGATTTAATAATAATTATTATTATCATCTAATTTTAAGGTTATCTTTACACATCAAATTGGTGTATGAGACACCCTTGTTTATGGGATAAGAGACCTCTCCATTATTTGATTGTTAAAGTTTACCGAGGTATACATACCTTACTCTATGGATTTGAACTTGTGACATGTGAACATGTAACTTATCTATAGTGTCATGTCATAAATCATAGGCGTGACCTTAAATTTGTAAGCTATTTGTCTTTTCTATTTGTCTTCTTTGTTTTCTTGTTAGTTATTTTACTTTATTGGTCATTTTCTTTCTTTAGTTTTTATTATGTGATATCAGATCATGTACATAAATCATAGGCGTGACCTTAAATTTGTAAGCTATTTGTCTTTTCTATTTGTCTTCTTTATTTTCTTGTTAGTTATTTTACTTTATTGGTCATTTTCTTTCTTTAGTTTTTATCATGTGATATCAGATCATGTTTGTTTTCTTGTTAGTTATTTTACTTTATTGGTCATTTTCTTTCTTTAGTTTTTATCATGTGATATCAGATCATGTACATGATCTCAGGGGCTTGCTGATATATGAAAGCATTGTTTGATACCTACGAGCCTATGGAAAAATAATTTATCAGCCCAATATGTGCCTATGCAAGAGCTCAAGGAGTTCAGAGCGAAAGCTTGGTGTTGATTGTAGTTTATCAAAGCTACGATGAAGAGAAGATGAGGAGACATAAGGGAAAGCAGAATCCTAGTTGAGGAGAAACTAATTTCTATTAGAGTGAGCCATCATTTTCTGTTACTTTTATATTTTTTTTATATATATGAAGGCAGACGAATATCTTTTCATTTGTGTCTCTTCAGTATGGCATGTATGTAATTCTCAATTTTTGAGAAGTATCATTGCTATTTGGTTTGTAATTTGCAATGGAATATAATCTCTTGTATGCATTTCCATTGCACATAAAATGCTGGTAAAACTGCTAAAAAGTAGTCTGCATAGAAATAAACGGTCATGAAGGTGCACCTTTTGAATTTCTATCATCAGTAGTTTTGTATCATTGTTTGAAAGAACCAACGGTCTTCAAGGAGTTTTTATGTGGCAAGTAACATTGTTGTAAAAATTGTGCAAATGTGGCTCCTGAAATATTTGCGATCGAGGAAGATTTAGGGCGAGAAAGAGACGGTCTCCATATCGCATCGACCTGTCCAACAAAGATTCTAATGAAGGACAGATGAAATAAACCATAGTTCTGAGTGTTTACGACCTGCAACTCGCGGTCTCCACTTACTTGTCATCTCTGCGGCCTCCAAGCTTGTTGTTCGTACGTTATAGCACAGACGCAAAGTCGGCTGGTGAACGCCTATAGTTATCTACATTAAAACCCGCTTTAAAACCTCACTCTATACAAAATAAAAAATTAATGCCATTCACATTCCAAACATGAACATGGAATTAGGTGGTTCACATTTTAACACTTTAATTTTTGGTTTAATCATGTAAAAGTGATTATAAAAACTTTCACATATATTAATTCTTTATAATAATAATAATCTATTTTTAAGTTCCCGGCCAAGCCACATCAAATTGGTATATGAGACCTCTTTGTTAATAACTTGGTAATTAGTTCACATTTTAACACTTTAATTTTTGGTTTAATCATGTAAAAGTGATTATAAAAACTTTCACATATATTAATTCTTTATAATAATAATAATCTATTTTTAAGTTCCCGGCCAAGCCACATCAAATTGGTATATGAGACCTCTTTGTTAATAACTTGGTAATTATATGGCCTTACAGTAATTTCTTAATATGATTAGGTAAATGTAAAAAAATAAACAGGTTAAAGGATGCATTCATAAATGCAAGGAAGTTATGAACAATGAATCTTATTCATTGATTTGAGAAGACTACTAAAAATATACTAGCTTCTTTTATTGCTAGCTATCAAATTAGGTTTTTATATTAAAAGATCATTAATTACAGATTTTCAATAAATGGACTACTATAAACCTAACCATTTGGTATTTAACTAGCACAGCCACATAATTGTGGTTGATTAATGCCGAAAGGCTGATAAGATGAAAAGAATCCTTAAAAAAATATATTAAATTTTATTATTGATTAACAAATAAACTCTTGGACTTCATTTATCTGGTGTTAATATTTTAATTTCTGTTAATCACTTACTTGGCAATCAGTTACCTATCAAAGTAATTTTTAAATATGATTAGGTAAATGTAAAAAAATAAACACATAAACGGATGTCTTTATAATAGCTAGGAAGTTAATGATTGAAATCACAGCCATTTATTTTGTGTGACTACTAAGAATATTCCAGCCA
>ML777629.1:950357-972763 GCA_009831015.1 Picea engelmannii | reverse complement strand
AATCGACCTGCATTTTTGGCATTATAGCGACCTCTGCTTGCTCGCAGTCTTTACCAAAGGTTTGAGGGATTTGACCAGACTGATGCACGTGAAACTTGAAGAGGTATCAATGGAAGAAGGACCACGCAGCTAAGAGAAACCCTTTAGCATTACACATTGTAAAAAAAAATTACTCTGAACGAAGTAGCTTGATTAAAGGCCTGTTTGACTTGAGTTCGTGCATCACACTTCAGTCCAATTCAATGAACAAGAGTTATCTACATTCCTATTATGTGAGAGCTAGAATGTACTTTTCATTAACCTTAAAAAGGGCTTCACACAACCAGAGTTATAAGGGTGATTCTCATACGTTTCATTTTTTAAGGCGTTATAAGGACATCATTTTGTAAAAGGAGTGATAAGGTTTTTTATTATTGCCAGAAATTATAAGAGCTTGTGAAATTGTACATGTCGTTATAAGGAGTTGTTACAAGTTATAAGGGGTGAATCATAGTTAATTGAATATTTGTTTTGCATCCTACACCCACATGAAATTGAATAAAGGTTGTCATTGGATCTTTTTGTGTGTAGATTGGTTTATATTGCTTGACAAACGAGTATATGAACAAGAAGTAATCTAATACATTCTCATATAAAGAAGACAAATCAAGTTCTTAAGGAGGCAGATTTGAAGCACTTCAAAATGGTAGGAATCGACAAAATGTTTAATGTTTAATGTTTAAAATGTTTAGCAAGACTCCATAATCTACAATTCTTATTAAAAAAGAATGCTCACTACTATTCTTACTTGTTTTTGCATACTTCACAAAAAGGTTCATCTACTTGAAATACAAACAAATTTTTCGATGGGGTAGTTGACGCCATTTAATGATGATACCGAGGAACAACGAAACAAACTTATGGAACAAGAAAACAAACTTGCGTTTGTCAATTGTGAGTTGCGGTCTTTTTCTTTTTCTTTTGATGAAGCTAGTGAAGCCTTGACTGATGACATTGAAAGCAAAGTGGATAAATTGAAGGTTCAACATAAAGATCACGTTGAGAATATAGATAACTTTGTTAGACTGTGGGAACAATTACAATTTAAACGTAACGTATATGGCTTAGGATATGAAAATGATCATGATAATATTTTTCATATTCCTAATTATTGGAAACCACTTACTTTTATTAGCGATGTTTTTTTGGTTAATGTTGCTAGGAAGGAAGAACTTGATAAGAAAAATGTACATGATGTTTATCAAGATGCTGATACATATACTTGTGTTGATGATAATGATGGTACTACGGGTATTGAGGACTATTTGGTTAATGATGCTCAGTTGGACGAAGAAATTGTATTATGTCGACATTGTCACCAAGTTGGCCATGTTGAGTTAAATTGTTTTGATATCCATCCATGTGTTTTTTTGGGAAGAAAAACCATGTCTCGGAAAGGTGTTGGAATCGACCAAAGATTTAGAGGAAACAAGTGAATTTTGAATGGTTAGGAACTTCACATTGGCGTTTGGAAGCTAAGTTATTGGAACAATGTTATCGACGAGTTTATACATAGGTAAAACCATACTTGATTGGAGATATTTCTATAGTTGACGGGCATGAATGTCTTTCAGGATTGGATGATACATGGCTTGATCGAGACCCACTTGATGTAGTCTTCTGATTTGAAGATCAAGTTTTCCACTCCGCTCGAAGATGGTTTGATTACCATTTTCCACTTTCAGGGGGGGTATATCTCATTATTTAGACTTCTCACTTTTCAATCGACAAGGGGGGAAATATTGATATGTCATACTTCAAGTTTTGAAGTTTGACTTACAGGAAGTCTAACCTACAGGACTGCAGTTTATGATGATTGATTATGGATTCAGGGTTCAAGATTGCAGATGACTTTATGATTTCAGGATGATGAATGGTCGATGATTTTCAGGACATGATGTTTGTTTCCTGATTGGATGATGGATTTGGATTGGTCAATTTGACCTCCAAAGGATTTTTTGCTAAGACAGTTCGACACTTGGAATTTTGTATTTTCATGGATATTTGATGTATTGCATTTGATGAATTTTCCGACATGTTTGATGGAAATTTGGGTTCAGGATTTGGAGCAGTACCAACAATTTACTCGATTTACTACTCTGAGATTTTATTTTTTTTGGCTACAAGATTTTTCATATGCAGGTTTTGGATGTTTTTCAACACTTTTTTTTTTTTTGTGGATTTGACATTATTTTATGTGTCGATATGTGAGATATTCATAGTTTTCAGACTTCTCAGGGATGGTATTTTGACCTTACATAGGACTTATGATTCTTTTTTTCTTTTCTCTTGGCATATTGGATTGCCAGGTTTTTTTAGGATATGGGATGTGTTAGATTTGCAGCTAATTCACTTCTCATCGGGATTTTCTCTCATTGGTTTGGGTTCACTTCCATCACCAATCAGAGGATATATGGCTCATTTGATGCACAATGGTTTTTCCAGATTTAGTTTTCAACATCCACATTTGGCGGGTTTTTCAGGTGGATCTTCATCGACACTCATGTGGTTTCATACCATGAGTTATAGATTGAAGAATTGGATATGTTATCAGCTTTTTCACTAATCTTTGTTGCTGAGATGATACATTTATATGGACATAATATTAAAGGGGGGTTTGTTATAAATAATCCCAAGTCCTAACTAGACCATAACAACTCGTTAGTTATGATACAATTGTGAGGTCACTACATTGAGTTGTATTATTTAATGTACCATTGATTTACATATTATTTGACTTGGCTTGATGCCTTTTCCTCCTCTCTTCTTTGTCTTCTTGTTAGTTATTTTACTTTCTTTCTTCTATTTTTTATCATTGGTCATTTTCTTGCTTCTATATTTTTATCAATAAATGCACTCTATTATTTTGTGCTATATCATTATTGTAACTCTCTAATGTAACACCTCTCTGTGGAATGCTATGAAATAAAATTATGCTAACTTGTACACATATACATTAAAAGAATTGATGTAACAAAATTTTACTCTTAAAATGGAATAACAATGGAATAGTGGAAAAATAACAATTACATGATAAGAAAATACCCCCTCAATGGTTTGTTGAAGTCGATTAGTTGTGATGTAGTTCAATTGAATATGTTTCCAAGCATTCCTTCTTTTTCACTTTCCCATAGTGAAACAACAGAATTATCCTCCGAGCCAACTAGGAGCCTAGCTGGCTTCCTAGCTCCAAGAAACCTTTCGGTCTCTTATCCCTTCGTACTCGTGATTCCAAGAACAACAATGCACATATGCTCTAACCAATATTGTCAAAATAAATAGTTCTTCCAAGAATAATCCAACCTCTCAACCTCCTCCCCCTTCATCACCACTTCATCTTCCTATTTATTAAGTTTCCATAACCTCTTCCCCAAGTCTCCTCAACCACCCTCATTATTATCCACCAGCCTCCCTTATCTATATTTTTGAGATATTTTAAAATAAAACTAAAATATAAATGAGTCACATAAAATAACAATAAATAAAATGCAAAGTGTTTCTTTTCATGCTAGCTTATAAATGCAACTTGACAATTTTCCCCAAAATGTACATGACAACTTACCATACCCATTTAATCCATCATACCAACCATCAGTCAATGTCAAAGAAGGAATTTAATGCTACTAGTTATTTTTGTATGCAATACAATTTATTTAGTCATTAAATCATTCAATTAAATAGTTAAAAATCTAGTTTAATAATTAATACATTAATTAATTTTATTAGTGTACATGTGTAGGCTATGTGTGTGTAGCTAGAAGACACATAACCTATGCATGTACTAATGATAAACACGCAATGTCTCTAATGCATAGTTCATTTATGATCACAACAAGCCATGTAGGACAACAAATGCATCATTCAGTAATTATAAATAACAAAACTATAATAATTCATCAAGAATTCATCAACACACTTAGAATATCAAAAAGTAAATCATAATGAGTGTTTTGGAACCCAGTGAGAAAACAAGAGTGGCACATCTAATCTCATAACACTTTTATCAACTAACATTGAATTGTCCTTCCTTCCTAACCTACTTCCATCTTCCATCCTATCCTTTCCCCTGCTAGACTAAGATGGAGAATCAACTATATTGACCTAAATCCATATACAACGCATAAGAAGAAGTGTCATACATCTTGACCAAGATTCCTCAACAAGAAAATACCAGTCGTCATCACACATCTAGGGGAGCATGACTTCACACAACCCTCCCACGACTCTAGGTTTCAGAGGATACATGATGGGAAATACCACCACCCCTCCTAATAAAAATAGGGTCAATAGGATACTCAGTGGAAACACCTACACCTTTCTTGATAGAACTAGGGTCAACACCCTATATTAATTCATATTGTGCAACTAGTATTATTATAGTCACGTCATCAAATGACCACATTGGGAAAGTTGTGCATCCTGTCAAAACCACACTTACCACATATCATAACAATATTGGAAATCATAAATTAAATCATAAGTACAACTTATAGAATACACTATATTATCGGTGTCCAGGACATCCAAGTTACCTCAGTACTATAATTATTTGGTTATTACATAGTTTTTCAACATGTAGGTTAGCTCACCAATACTCATATCCATGTAGATATATCACAAATTTCATATGATCATCCATATTTGTATTGGCATTCAATTAGGAATTGTATGTTTATTTACAACATGCCTCACATATGTTATACATTCACAACATAATTTTGGACTAGTATCCATGCACTAAAACTCCACATTTAATTTTTCTAACCAAATCACGTAACAATCATCATCATCAACATAAAACCGTAAAAATAATATTATGCAACAAATAAATAGGTCTATATGTACACCTCTCACATGTCCATATAAATCTCACTAAGTCCAAATAGTAACACATAAATAGGTCTATATGTACACCTCTCACATGTCTATATAAATCTCACTAAGTCCAAATAGTTACTAAGCAATGAATTACAATGGTGAGAAAATAAAAGTTGTGATTGCCTAAGGCCAAAATGTGGGGCGTTACATCTAATTTCTCTAAATAAATTTTTTAATATCATCATTGAAATCAATATGCTCTATTGTTTTGTGTTATATCATTGATGAAATCAATGTCGATACTCAATGATTGATATTTCATTTTTTGTTTCACCTCTACCTCCTAAATTTTGAAACTTTATTCATTTTGATAACCTATTAAAGAATAATTATTTATTTAAGAGGCCTTTCATCTGTTCGTATTGAACTATTATCTCAATAATGTCTTTATTCTCAATATACTTCTTGTTATTTTACATTTGAAACAATTTGAAAATGGATGATATGATATGACAATGTGGTGATGAAAATGTATAAGATGGTCTAGTTTAAAAAAATATGTTTCCATGATTGAAAAATAATAATTTACGGAAATTAAGAATAATAATAATTATAAATGAATGAAGAGATGTCCAGATACCTTACTATTTTTATCATATTAGACTTATTAAAATTTGATCTTAGATATTTATATGATACATAAAAAACATGCAATAACTAGTGCTAACTTTGAAGTCCCCAAAAAATCAAAACATAATCAAATTGAATTTCAAAAAATACAAAATTAAGGAGGCTTATGTGTATATAGGAATTCTCTACCACTACCTTGTCATGTCTTAAGGCTTAATTCTTGAAATCGCATAGAAACTAGAATTTTGGTCATCTGGCATAAGTTTGGTATTGATCTATATTTTAATATTAATCGTAATAATTATTTAGAAATATTATTGAAAGTAATTTGTAATAATTATTAAAAATGTTATTGGGGCAGTAGGTGCGGGTGGGATTCTCTTTGATCCCAGAGGAAATACAATGTTTCATTATGCATGGGGTTTAGGGACAACGGAAAATAACATAGTAGAAGAATATGCTCTTTATGCATGTCTAAAACTAGTAAGAGAACATAATATCCCTCTACTCCTAGTGTTTGGAGACTCAATTCTAATTATCAAGGAAATTATCATCAAACACTACATGGAAAACAAAATCCTAAGAAATATTCTTCAAAGAATCACCATCATAACTCGATAATTTGAGGAAATCAATATCTTCCATGTCAAAAGGGGTCTAAACCCCCATGATAACCTTAAGGAAAAATAAGGGTATAGAATGCAACAAGGAGAAATCAATTTAAATAATGGAAAGGGGGATTTCCCCATACCCTAAACCCTTAGCTATGACGCGACATGATATCTCCCATCGCTACACCAATTGTAATGATCTCATACTCCAAACCGCTTTCATATGTGTGAAGGGTGGTGATGTTAGTACATGGTTTAATGTGGCATGTGTGAATCCTCCTCCTAGATAGAGTTTCTCAGATCCTTTAAGCTGAAATCTGAGCCATGACATGACAGATTTATTTTTGTTTTAGGCGTCGAATCCTTTTGGTTCAACAATACTAGTTATGTGTGGGATTCTGAATACTACTTCAAGGGTGAACCCTTGTCTCCATTTGTGCTCCTCCTTTCCAGTAATCACTTCAAGGGAAGGGAATTTGGGGCTACTTATAGGGTCTTTGTTCAACTCCTCTATTTGGATTCCTTAGTAGAATCTTAGGTCTATTTTTCTCTCCTTTTAATGTCTAATCATTTTTGGTGCTCCTCTTATACTTCTCTTCAAACCTTGCCCCCTTATTTTGTTTCCACAATCAATTGGATTAGTTTCAGGGTTAGTGCTAAAGGAATCCCTATAGAACCCTTGTCGAGTGGCCATTGGAAAATAAGTAGGAGCCATGAAGAAGATGGTCAATAAAGAAACAAATTCTTAGAAAAACTAATGGCTAAGCTTCGAGAGATTGAGGAAATAATGGTGGGGATTTCCCATCGAATGGAGGAAAGGTATATGGATTTCAAGGTTGACCTCTCTACTTTAGCCTGAACAATAGAAGAAATGGAATTTATCTTCCTTCATTTACGAGACGTAGGCCCATCTCAACGTTCAACTTCTGACTCTATGAATCCTGACAAACCCTTCCCTAATTATGTAGATACTGAGAATGACCCTGGAAATTATGACAGACGAACTATACCAATGGACATTGAAGACGAGCCTCTCAATCTCTCACAGGCCTTATAAAATGATGCTTCATCAAACATGTCACGATTTTTTTTTTAAATATGGCGGTGCCTTGGGAAATTTTGTAACTACATTTTTAGTTTGGAAAATCATAGAAATAACCCATGAAGAATGTTAACCTATACAATTATTATTTTAGTTATATGTTCAGAAACTTCTCAACTAAATTCCCTCCTATGTAATATTTTTTGATGTTTTTTCTTCGACGCAAGCCTTTTGATACATATAAATTCATTTTGTGTTAAAACAATTATTCAAAATTTTATTGAACCATTTTACTTACTATTTTTACTGTGATTTTCATTGTTTTTATAACTAGTGATTGCTTTCAAAAGTCTAAAAACATATCAATATAATAAATATTATAAAAAATGTTGAAATGGTTATGTGAACTTCTCATAGTTTTGTCTCTACTTCCTTTGTAGTTTGAAATAGATTACATAAAGGACTCTAACATCTATTTAGACATGTTGAAACTTGACATGTTTGGGCATGATGTACAGAAATGACACCATTAAATACACCTTGTATTATTTCTTCACATTCCATTGTTATTTGGCGTACTCTCCATATTTTCCTATATATGATGTATGAGTAAATAGGGTAAAAACTAGCACATATGTGTCCTATGTCCATTGATTTCATGTGGATACCCATTTTCTTTATTCACTATAAATTCCCTCTTTTTGTAGAGTTTCTCTATTATTAATTTCAGTATCTTATTCTAAGGTTCTTTAATCTTATTTTGGAATATCAAATCAGAATTTAGTTTATATGGATTTCTAATAAATAGTGTAATTTAATTGGGCAAGGCTTTACCTATAATAGGAGATGACTTGGGAGCTAGATTTGAACATCCTCCCACACATAAAAACGAAACAAAATTTGGGGTTTCCAACATCCATTGGAACTAGTGGCATGAAGTAACGACCAAAGAAAGAAGGAAAAACCAACGAGAAATAAGGAATAGCCACATAATACAAAAACATTGCTCAAGTTACTTGAAATTGAGTAGAGAATTAAATCCATGAAAGTTAAAAATATTTTAAATTTAAATATTATGATTCATGATTTTGAAGATGTCCATCTCTGTAACTATACATCGAATGTGTAAAATATTTTGTTTTAACTGATAAAATTCATATTAATGTGGGGAAACTCATGATGGTATGTGACACATTTCATGGTGCAATGTATTATATTTATGTAGATGTATTTGGATGGGACATTAGTTCTAAAATTCACTTCCCAAGATTATTTATATGGATTTTTAATGTTGAATTATGCTTCACCACCAAGAAAGATATACTAATATATTAATATATACTATTAAAACTATTATTGTTGTTCTTATGTAGTGTAGGTTTCGATGATCGTTTAGGAAAAATGTAAGCCACAATAATCCTAGATTAAGACAAATCTGGAAGGTTGTCTAATATATTGGCTAACAGATAAAGCGGTAAACAAGTATGAAGGGTTTCCTTGCTTTTTGGTTTCATGTTTATGGTGGGCCTAAAACTCTAGCATATTCAGGGATAAGGATATCCCTCCCGAGGTCACAACTGATATTATTTTTAACTTGTCCAAGGAATTTATGACTTAACTCAAGTAAAAAAAACCCAAGGATGTTTACCATTCCCGATATGGACTTTGACATCCCTTGGGGTTATTTTAATGGGGCCTGTCAAGGCCACCCCCTTGTCTGTGAGGTAGGGGTTGTTATCTTTATGAATCAAAATCATTATATTCCTATCAAGTATTCACCAACAAGGGGCACAAATAACAAATTCAATTTCATTGC
Source organism: Picea engelmannii (assembly GCA_009831015.1). Lineage (NCBI taxonomy): Eukaryota > Viridiplantae > Streptophyta > Pinopsida > Pinales > Pinaceae > Picea > Picea engelmannii. The sequence continues at coordinate 963,807 of ML777629.1, read as the reverse complement.
TCTTTGGACATTGCTTGATCCTTAAATGGGAGGCTTATAGCCTATCCATCGCACTAACATCGAAACCTATGCAATACCAAAAAAAACCTTGGTTCTCAATAGCTAACAAAAACTATGCATACCGACCCAATCAGTCAAGTCGATCCAATAACAAACTTTTCGACCACCCACAAGTCGCTTCGACACAATGATGGACCAGTCAGATTCTCTGCTAGTTGGGTCAAGTAAGTGAAAGGACAATTGACTACTATGATGGTTGGGTTGACTAATGGGAAGAATAGTCGATTAGCTAAAATTTGAGTTGATAAATTGACCAACAAGTTGAGTTGAGCATTGTCTGGTCAACAAAGGGCAACAAATCGACCAAATGGAAACTTGATCGAATGGAGGGAAGATCTAGTCAACTAGAAATTATTGTCGGTCGAATAAGGAAGAGGGAAACAACCAAATGTCAACCTAGTTGGAATGAGTTAACCAACCATTAAAAAAATAGTTAAAGGGTGAATTCAACGACTAATAGCGAAGGACATCTTATAAAATATGAATATTGGAAACCAACAACATCAAAAAAATGTTTAAGGGGTAATTTGGTAAACAACAGTAAATAAAAATTTCTAGAGGGAGAGTTTAATATTAAATAACAGAGAAAAATGTTTGTGGAAAATCATAAATGTTTTGGAAACACCAGTTTGCAAAGTAGAGGCTATATATGGCTTGCAGGCAAAGGAAAACACCCCAAAAGTAACAAAAAATGTAATGAATGTCCCATGGGTGTAATTAGACACAAGAAAACAAGATTTTGACTCCGAGAGTGAGTCTAATTTCCCCATGAATCTTAAAAAACGAAATTAGCAACTTATAAATAAGTAGCAACAACTCATAAAAGAGGGTTGTCAATTTCCAACTACCAAATGGATGTACAGGTATGGAAAAAGAGTTGTTGGTATGGTTTACTGACCCATGGGGACCATATTAATATAAAACAAGCTCAAATAGTAATTGGCACGAGGTTTTCTTTGCTAGACAATACCCAAACAACCATTAAATTATAGTGCACACCACTGACCATTCATAAAGAATGCATCCACAAACAATCATCACACATAAGCTCAGAATTTGTTCAACAACATAGGTATTCCAACAGAGAACGAACACCTTCAGTAACCACTCAAACAACCATATCAAATATTACCACACTGATGTTTTCACATGGAAAAACTCCTATGAGGAAACATCCACGACCCCAACTAGCGTGGACACTTGGAGCAATTTATTAATGCCAAAGAAAAATTTACAGATAGATTTTACAAGAGAGTTTCTCACAATCGATCATCGACAAATGACCCTCTAGGGTCTTTAAATAGAGATCATGGACCAATCAGGTGTTAATCTGGATATCAATGTATTCATTAAGATCGAGTAGAATACGAAATATCGAATCACTCTATGTCAGGAACATATCATGACTATTAGATTTCCTAACTACAAATGCATACTAATGCATACTAAAGAAACACACTAAGAAACACACTTTTACCTAATGAAACATTAAACCAAGTTGATCTTAACTAACTCCTAAGTGTCTAAATATCCTAACATCCCCCCTTAAGAAAAACTTTGGATAGGATTAAAGGATTTACAAATGTGACACAATAGGATAAGGAAGGAGGCATTAGAGTCTATCCCCCCTTAATGACAACTTCTTGAATTCCTAACATAGATCGAAGTTTGGAGAAATTTTCTTCTGTGAGAAACTTTGCGAAGATGTCTGCAACTTGATCTGTAGGGAAAAATAGCACTTCAATAAATCGATAATGAATTATCTTTCTGATGAAGTGCATGTGTAGATCGATGTGTTTGATGTGATGATATTGAACTCGGTATTTGGTAAGATTAATGAAACTCTTATTGTCACACTAGAGGGTTGTCATATGCTACTGCTGGAATCCAAACCTTGAAAGGATCTATTGAAGCCACAAAGCTTCTTAACTTGCACTAATTGTTGCTTGGTACTCTTCTTCTGCTAAAGAAAGAGAAATTTCATGTTGTTTCCTATAGGCCCAAGTGACAGGTCCTAAACCAAGTCTGAACACATAAAATGCAATATACTTTCGATCATCAAGGTCACCGACCCAATATGAATCAATGAAAGCAACCAATAAAGGATTCCCTTCTGATTTTTAATGTATCCCAAACTGAACTATACCCCGGACATACCGAAGTATTATTTTAGTTGGTTTCCAATGAATTTCATGGGGTGTTTGCATATACTAGGAAAAAACACCAATAACAAAGGAGAGATCAATACAATTATGATTCAAGTATAAGAGGCTACCAACTAACTGATGGTAACCAATGGCATAAACTTCAGGATAAGTACATTTAGCAACAAGATTGACTCCAGACTAGTAGCGAGAAGGGGATGGTTTACAATATTCCATGTGAAAGCAATGAAGAAGGTCACAAGCATACTAATACTAGGAAATACAAATTCCTTCCTTGGTTTGCAAAAATTGGAGGCCAAGGAAATAATGAAAAAATCCTAAGTCTATCATTTCAAATTTCTTCTTAAGGTTGTTTTTCACATGGTTTAAAATTTTTGGGTCACTACCAGTGAGGATAAGGTCATCAACATAAAGAACAAGGATTATGAGATGGATTCCTACTTTCTTGGTGTAGACATTAGGATCAGAATGGAATCTAAAACATTTGGTGTCAAGAATAAAGTTATCCATTTTGGCATACCAAGCTTGGGGATCTTTCTTAAGTCCATAAAGAGATTTCTTAGGGTGAAAAACAAGGTTAGAGTCATTTTGGACATAGCCATGATGTTTTTCCATGTAGATTTCTTCTTGAAAATCTAGATGCAAGAAGGAGGATTTGACATTTGTCTGATGGGCCTCCCATTTATGTGAGGTTGCAAGGGCTAGAACAAGATGGATGGAATTCATTTTGTCTATAGGAGAAAAGGTTTCATTATATTCAATTCCTCCAACTTAGGAATATACTTTGGCAACTGACTGAGCCTTGTGTCTTTTAACAATTTCATCGAATGCATACTTAGTTTTGTATATCCATTTACATATAAAAAAAAAATTTCCTTTTGGAAGAGGTACAAGATCCCAAGTATCATTCGCAATTACAGAACAATACTCTTCATTCATTGTTGTATACGAATTTGGAGGACCTGAAGCTTCTGCAAATGTCTCTGGATCATGAGTCTTTGAAGCTTGAACCAAATGAGAAGAGGCTTGTTGAAACCGTGAATGTGTCTAACACTGATTTGAAGGATCACCGACAAGATCACCAACTGCTTCTTGTATTAAATAAACCCATCTAGGAAGCGGTGGTGTTGGTTCATGTTCATGTTCAATGGACTCATCTGGAGGAAGGTGAGAAGGTGGAGGTGGATTTTGATTCTCACTGTCATCATATGAAGAAGAATAAACCATAATAGGAACAAAATATGGCACAAATTTTGAATATGGCTTACATGCCAAAGAAGGCACAAACACCGAATTAGGCTTGTAGGCCAAGATATTTTCATCAAATTTAACATCTCTTCTAATAATAATTTCATTATAGTGTGGTTGAAGAAGAATGTAACCTTTGACATCTTCATAATAGCCAACAAATATACACTTCTCACTTTTATGATTCAATACTTTCCTTTTCCCATCGAGAATGTGAGCCCATGCTACACTACCAAATACGCGTAAGTGACTTACATCTAGCTTAATTTTATTCCATGATTCTTCCATTGTTATATTTTTAAGAGCCTTTGTGGGAGTGTGATTTACTATGTAATTTTCACAGTTAATGGATTCCTCCCAATACTTTAGACTTAATCCCTTAGATTGGATCATACAATTAGCCATTTCTTTTAATGTGCAGTTCTTTCTCTTAGCACCACCATTTTGTTGTGGTGTATATGGAATAGTGTGTTGCATTTGGATGCCCTGTGCAGTACAATAACTTGTGAAATTATTATTCACATATTTGCCTCCATTATATGTTATTAACCTTTAAATTTGATGTCCAAATTTCTTTTCTACAAGGGCCTTGTAGGCAAAGAATTTGTCAAAAACTTCACTCTTAATTTTTAAGAAGTAAACCCAAGGGCATCTGGAAAATTTGTCAATGAAAGTTAAGAAATAATTTTACCCAGAAAAGGAAGGAGAAGAAAGTGGACCACACAAGTCACTGTGAACAAGTTGCAAAGGGGATGAGGTGTGCCAAGAGGCATGTTTGTCAAAATTGTTCCGATGATGTTTGACGAGAACACAAGTGACAAAAAAAACATCTATGCAAGAAACAAGAGGAAGACCAATCACCATCTATTGATTACATGGTTATTTTAATGAGAAATAGTTTATATGACCAAACCACTCATGCTAATTTTTTCTCAAGTCATCTCTATGAGGAACAAAAAATTATGGAAAAGATGATGACCCAAAGTTGTCAAGCTTGTACAACCTGGTAATATCATCAACAATTCTAGTTGCAAGAAAATGTTGAGGATATTTTAGATCCTTGATTACAACTTGGTGAGGTTAAAACTCTATGCTTTTACCTTCACCTGAAGGAGTGATTTGATATATTGATATAAGGTTGCAAGAAAGACTTGGACCACATAATACATTATTGAAATGACCATTATCTACCTGAATTGTTCCAGGCCCTACAAAACTAAGAGATCTATCATCACCGATAGATATTTTCTTGGTCTTACATTCATTTAGAGAAGAAAATATGTCTTTATCCTTAGCCATATGATAATATGCTCTAAAACAAATACACCACTCATCAGAAAAAGAAGTAGAAGTTGCATTGAAGGAGAAACCAAAAGAAGAAAGTGCATGTCCATGAGTAGAAGAATAATAAGTAGATTCAACAATGATGTTGTGCTTCTTCATCGCTTCTTCTAAACTTTCCATATTCTTAAAAAATTTGGACTCATCATGACCATGTTTCCCATAAAAGTTGCAATGTTTGTCAATGTTATTACTTTTAGATTTTTCTCCTTTGTCACCATTAGGATATGAAGCCAGTTGAGAGAATTTGGGGCCCTTGTTCTGCTATACCACCTGTTGTCACATGCCTATTTTGGGGAGAAAATCCTATTTTGTAGCATGCTCCATATGTGGAGGAAAAACAACATGCAAAAGATGGAGGAAAATCAGCATGCCAAAGACCGAGGAAAAGCAGCGTGTCACACATGCAAACAAGCCTATCCATGTTAGGGTTAGGGTTTTTGATATGAATGTAATGGATATGAACCAATATGTAATTTTTTTCAAAATACACAGAATAGATCTAGCTAGCAAATGAAATACACAATTTATAGACAAAATATGAGAAAAAGAGAAGCAGGAGAGAAAGAATGAAACAATTCTCATTAACCAAATGAATGAATGATAATTTACACATGATATACTTTGTATAACTCAACTAATGCGCATTGGAGGAGAATACATTGTGCCATAGTGGTGTTCTAGAGTGATCTAGACACACACCAACAGTTACGAGAGTAAACTTCCACCTACTCTAGTCTCTCAGGAAGTTACGAGAGTGAATTGCCAGCTACTCTGAGTTAACTAGTCTCTTAGTCTTTAGTTAACTAATTGAAACATAGTGAAGTTAGGAGGAGATCAGGGAATCATGAGTAATGTGCTAGTTTGGTGATGATCCCAAGGACAATGCACATTAGTTGGTGATGATCCCAATGATGCATGGTGATTATCCCAATGTGGCATCTAGACTCCACTCAACTGATCAAATTGAATCATGAACTAAAGAGAATATTATCCTAGAGGAATATTCTCCCTAAACTATAGGATATTGAATAATGACTAATAAACATAGGAAAAACCTTAGGAAAAAGAAATCCTAGGTGTGCGTGAAGTATCTCCAACACCCCCCTGAAAATCATTATGGTAAAAATAAAGAATGGGTCCTGGAAACGAGGCCATGTTAGGTACCCAAATACAAAAGATACACTGAAATAAATGAGGAAAGAGGGAAAAACTCATGGGAAAACCCCCCTCTAAAAGTACAATGTATGTAAAAAGAAGAACTCACAGTTGCTAGAAAATTGTGTCCTTCACACCAAGACAACTGAGCAGAGAATGGAACTTCTTCTTAGTGAAGGTATTGGTGAAGATGTCTGTAGTTTGTTATACTGAAGGAAAGAACTGTAGGTAGATGATCCCCTCGTGTACTAAGTCCCGGGCATAATGCATTTGGATATTGATTTTCTTCATCCTCTACCTCTGAACTAGATCTCTGCAGAACTTCAGAGTGCTCAGGTTGTCACACCAAATGACAATCGACCAATGAAACATAATGCCCAACTCAGTGAGAAAATGTTGTAGTCACATAGCTTGAATGGTTATGTTAACTACCCCTTTGTACTATGCCTCGGATGAAGATAGAGAAATGGCATCTTGCTTCTTGCTCGACCAATAGATAGGCCCAAAACCAAGACTTTGTGAGTAACAAGATGTGGAATTGCGATCAATGCTATCGCGAGCCTAGTCAAATTAGTGAACCCGATGATTTCCAATGTAGATTTTGATGCATAGTGAATCCCAAAGGTGATGGTTCCCTATATGTATCAAAGGATATTCTTTGCAACCTTCCAATGTAGCTCATGCAACTCCTGCATGAACCTAGAGATTTATCCAACTGCATAGGAGAGGTGTGGTATGGAGTGAGTGAGATACAACAAGCTCCCCACTAGTTTTATGTAAAGTGTGTTGTCCACCAGTGGAGTGTCCCCTCCATCCTCAAGTATGAATCCTGATAGGAAAGGAGTCAGGGCATATTTGTAGTCTGTCATGTGAAATATCTCAAGGATATCTCATGCATACTTGTCCTGATATAGTTTGATGTCTGATGCATCATGACTAATCTCGAGTCCAAGGAAGAAATGTAGCAGACTCGTGTCCATCATCAAGAACCTGTCATGTATAATCCTCTTGACTACAACAATCATTGAAGTAGAGCAATTGGTGATAAAAAAATCATCAACATACAAAACTAGGAGTAGAAGTGAATCAATCGTCCTGAGAATGTAAAAATTTATGTCTGACTTACAATGTACAAAGTTCTATGACAAAAAGTAGGAGTCCATCTTGTCATACCATGACCTTGGGGCTTTCTTGATGCCTTAAAGAGATTTCTTTAGTCGACAGACCAAAGATGAATCCTTTACAAATCCCTAGGGATGATCCATATATATCTCCTTATAGAGATTGTCATGAAGAAACACATTCTTCACGTTCATCTTATGGAATTCCCATCCCTTGGTTGTCACAATGGAATGTTCTGAATGTATGGAATCCATCTTCACTACTAGATTGAAGGTCTCGTCATATTCAATGCCATTCACCTACTGAAATCCTTTGGAAACTAGTCTGCTTTGTATATGGTAACATGTCCATCCATTGTACTCTTGGTCTTGTATACCTATCTGAACCTAACAAGTTTCCTTCCTGAAGGAAGGGGAACCAAATCACAAGTATGGTTCTCGAGGAGGGATTTGTACTCCTCCTGCATGGAGGATTCCTAAAAGGGATTTCCAACAGTCTCACCATAGGAATGTGGATCTTAAGACTGAACCAAGAAAATATGTATGGGTGGCATCATTTTAGTGTAAGTGAGTGCAATAGGAGGCTCCTCGAAATCAGATTGAGTCCTCCTAGTATCAATTGGATCCCCAACAATATCTCCTACATCTTGAAGAGTAGTCTTGGCCCACTTTGACCTCAACTCTGGCTTTGCGTCTTCATCTGCATGCAATGACTCTGCATCTGACTATACTGACTTTTTATCTAGATCATCCGAGTCCTATGAATCAGAAGTATCATCTGAAGAAGAGTAGACATGTGCATGTTCACCATCTCTGACAGGTGGAAGAAAAAAAGTGTTTGCATGCGGTTGTTGAGGTACATACAAGACACTTTCCTCGAATTGGACACTTCGTGCAATGATGAGATGATACGAGGAAAGATCAATGAGTTTGTATCCCTTCACACCATCTGGGTGTCCAACAAATATACACTTTGTGCTCTGTAGATCAAGTGCCTTCCTCTTTTCAGAGGGAATCCTAGCCCATGCACATGAAATGAAAATACAGAAGTAGGTCACTTTCATTTTGAGGTCACTCCAAGCCTCATAGGGGGTCTTATCCTTGACATATCTATGGGGATATCTGTTTTGGATGTAGGTTTCACAATTAAGTGATTCATCCCATAATATCTGTCGAAGTGACTTTTCATGTAGCATGAAAGATGCCATCTCTTTTAGAGATCTATTTTTTTTCTCAACAATTTCAGTTTGCTGTGGAGTATAAGGAACTGTGTGTTGCAAATGAATCTCAACCTCATGACATATATTTTGTATCTCATGGTTGACATACTCTCCCACATTATATGTTCGGAGGAATTTTATTGTCTCAACAAGGGATTTGAAATCTTTGGGGTGTTGAAAGACCTCTGATTTTTTCCTAAGAAAGAAAATCCATGTGAAGTGTGAGAAATCATAAAAAAAAATGAGCACGTACCTTGATTTACTAATTGATGGATGTGGAAAAGGGCCCATGAGGTCACTATGGATCATATCTAAAGGAGAGGAAGCCTTTCTAAGTCTTTCCTTTGTCAAATTTCTCTTGAGGGTGTTTTCCAAGATCACATCTCTCAAAAATTACTTTGGAGAAGTGGATGTTAGGTAGAACATCAACCATTCCCTGCTTGCTAAGTTGTTTCATATATATGAAATTTAAATGTCTGAACCTTTCGTGTCATATCCTAATTCTTTCATTAACATGGGTAGCAATAATGCAAAATCTGGTTCAATAAATTCAGAAAATGTGTAGAATCTAGATTGATGATTTACCTCACCAGTAGAAACCATGGAATTGGTTTGCATGTCATAGATATCCACTAAATAAGGTCTGAATATGAATTTCTTTCTGGTGCCAAAGTTTTTCATCTGATACACAGAGATAAGATTGAAAGAAAGTTTAGGAATATGTAGCACATTCTCAAAGATTCTGTTTGCGAGTTCAATTCTTCCTTTGCCAGTGACCTTGACTGGAGAGTTATCTAGAATCAGAATAGGAGGACCTTTGCATGCATCCAATGAAGAATAAAATTATTTTGTGGCTTCCATGTGGTGTGATGCACCTGAATCTACAATCAAACCATCGGGAGAGGATTTGATGGCAATCAAAGCATGGATAGAATTTCCTTTCTTGGGATTCTGATCTTCTGGCTTCTTCTTCTTGGCACCCTCAAAGATACGATAGCCAAGGTTGTTTTGTTGAAGTATATATTCCATTCGATATATCTGTTTCTACATGCATGCATATTCTGGATGGAATCCTTTATGGAAGTAAGCGCATTTCTTCCCTTTTCTTCCCTTTCCACCTTTGGATCTTGAGGCATCGTTGAAGGGTTTTGAGTACCCTTCCTTATTTGGATTTGCATGTGATTTCCTTTTGTCTTTGTATTTATATTTCTGATATTGATGACCGCTACCATCTTGCATAGTAAGTGCATGCGCCTTTGGGCCTTTAATTTTTCCCATATTGATGAGCTTGTTCTGCTCTTATGTCAGAGAATCGATAAACGCCTCAAGAGAGGGCATCGTCCAGGTGGTTCCAGAGGCAAGCCTAACTGAATGAAATCTAGATACAAACATTGAGTATTTGGGACCAAGTTTGGAGAGAATGGTAAGAACCATTTGTTTCTCCTCCCTATATTTATCAACCCCGCAAGCCTTGAGTTGCAACAACAAATCCTTATATTTGGTAAGGAAATCTTGGATATTGTCGAAGGTTTTTGGATCCAAAGTGAGAAATTCCACCTCGAGCATGTGTCCCCTCATCTCATCTTGTTTTCCAAAAATCCCTTCCATGGTGATTCAGGATTCATTGGGGCTTTTACAGGAGGATATGTGAAATAAGAGTTCAGAACAAATGAGACTGCAAATAGTTCCAAACGCTTCATCCATTCGATTTAGATACTTGTATTTTTTTATGGTTGATGTGGGTTCAGTCTCTATGTTCATGTTTAACCTATATAATACTTTGCCTCAAAGATGCATTATCATCTTCTCCTTCCATGCAAAGAAATTGTATGGTGTAACAATGAATTCTTTTGGAAATTCCATTTTTTTGTTGTCTTCAATCTTCGGTACCTGCAAAAATAATCTGATGTGTATTTTCCCTAGCAGTCTATCAACTATGATACCATGTGTTAGCACTAGAATTCCCCTCTGGATTGTGGCGGAGGTGAGCCCAGTACCCATCAATTTTGGGGGTGGATGTTGTTTTAAATGTGGATGGTCGATGGCCAAAACTCAACAACATGAAATATTTTCAACACATAACTGGACAGGAAATGCACAGGGAAGTTAGGGCCACATTAACTTCAGTCAAGAAATTGATTTAAAGAGAGATCAGAGGGAAGAATTAGGAGAAATATGAAAGAGACTGCTCTAGGAATTGGTCCTTCCAATATCTCTTGGTAGAAAACTTAAAACTCAGAAAGCCTTCCTCAGCTCAAGTTCAGAAACTGAAATGTGTTGCAAGCAACACAATCACATCAACAAAATGATCAAACCTCCATCATCCTGCAATTGTGACAGCTTGGCTGGATCCTCCATGACCGAGCCATCCAGTACGAGAGGGAAAAGACAACACATGGAAATGAACAAAACTGATCACAACACCGCCATGATCAAACCTACATCATAACAACATAATGATCCTCAGCTGGGTCCTCCATACTTGAGTGTTTTAGACACATTTACAGACAAAATGGAAAGAAACAGGAAATTAACTTCTATTAACATGAAAGTCTCAAGTCGATTAAATAACCAGAGAACAGCTCTGCCAGAACAAAATTATAGATTGGGAGCTCTGCTCAACCAAATAACCTTTACAATGACTCAAAACTGCCTACATATACTCAGAAAAATCGCCACTACTAGGAGTGTGGCATGGCCACACAATGAATTCTTTACATCTGCGTCTTTGTCTTCTTAGTCGAACTATGCATGCAATATTCTCGGAACACACATTCCCCTATTATATGCGATCTCGGAACTCCCTCTGAGTATCTTTTTCAGACTGCACTTGTGGATTTTGTCAGGTGTAAAGCTTCACACCGATGTCTTCTCTATCAGATGCAATCTCAGCTCCGTCAGTGTTGATAGCGTATATGCATAAGACAATTCCGCAGTGCCATAGCGCTATGAAATGCCTATGTGATGATGTGGCAGAGAGAGAAATGAACATGGCGGGGTGAAGTGGGGACAACAAAACAGGTGGAGGCGACACGGGAGACAGATGTCGGGAAGCGAGATGGGTAGCGGGAGGAGTCGGGATGGCGATGAGTGGAGGAAATTTTTTCTCTTGGTTTTTTGCAGGCCTAGGATGGTTCATTTCCTCATGATATTTTTATTTAATGAAAAGAGGAAAAGGATATGATGTATGTTTTTGGAAATCCTGCATATCCAGTTCAGGATCTGATTCGTAGTTGTCATATAAAGGATGGCTTCTCTCCAGGTCAACAAATTGTGATGCAGGGCTCTGTTTCTCCTCATCCGAATAATTGTTAAAGGTTGAAACAATAGGTACACCAAGAGCATAATGCAAGGCCTCTATAGCTATGGAATCTTCATCACCATCCTCAGTAGAACTACCAAGAACCTCTGCTCCAAGGACCGGAGAATCCTCTGCATCATCATATGAGTCAAAAATATGTTGCTCGTATTTAGGCTCTTTAGAAAAAGGGTTCTAAGGAAAACCAGTTTCCATAACAGACTCAATATTTTCACTTTCCTCACTGGTACAACAAACAAAACTTTCCTCTGATGCAGATGAATAGGGAAGAGAAAGGACTGATTTATGATCCAAGTCATCACGCTTATCCTCACAGCCTACGTAAGAAGTAGCTATATCTTGAATACAATCATTGTTAGGGTCCTAACCCGCACATAGGTAGATCAATATATTCAGATGTAATAAAGGTCAATATTAATAAGTCCTTTCAATAAAATAGAATAAGGTGGATGTAAGAATACCTAATTGAAGCTTCCGCTTCTAGAAGTATCTTCCTCTAGATGCTTCTCTTGATAGACATATTTAGTATAAATAAGGGTCGAGGGTATGAAAACCCTAGCTTGGAGATTGTTGTAACAGAGCGTTGCTCGACTGGAGGTTGCCCCCTCGAAGAGGCCCATGAACATTTCTTTCTGAATCAAAGTGCTATTTCTATTATTGTTCTTATATCATTTATGTGTTATTGCAGAGATTATGCTGGTTATATTACTATTATTCTACCATTTCTAGCATTTTATTTTTGTTCTGCATATTTAATATATCTGGTATCTTGCAAGTGATATCAGAGCACTTTCCTTGGCAGAAATTGTGGGAATTTTTTTCCAGGGTAGAGACGTATTCCAGCGTCTTTAAGCCACAGAGATATATCGTTACGTGCATAAACCCGCGGTTGAGGGATTCATACACGCAGGAAATACAAGTGGTTCTTAAGCGCACATCTGTTGGCTACCCTTGTAACCCCTGTTGGTACCCCTTCGAGTGGTAGCGCATCAGACAACACTTGTGTACAGATCGGCCTAGATTTCCTAAAGCCCTCTTTAGATAAACCTATCGGTCGCCGGACTACTATAGTGTCACCGAGAACAACACTCGGGAATATACTCTCTAGTACCTGGGTAGTCGGTTAGTACGGCTAAGGGTACGGTATATCCTCCTTAGTTAGTGCCCTGAGATATTGGTCTGAGTACTACTGTTGGACCCTGCACATATATCAGAGAGATATAACACAAGGCAAACCCTTGTTTGTAGAACCCTTGAATACCTAACCCTTGGGGGACAGAAACATAAACAAATTAAAACAGACCAAATCTATTTTCGCGCAACTGTGTTCGGGTTGCCAAGTAAATACACATTTCTTTCTCGTTAAGAATTTGGGGATTTCATCACTGCAGTATTCTTCAGACCGGAGTATAACTCCGTAGGTGTTAAAAAAATAAAAAGTCTGGAAATTTTTTCACCATTATTTGAGACCTATTCCATTGGATTCATCTCTTCGCCCTTATCACATTCATCCATATTATTTTTCGGAAAAAAAATTTACCCCGCCCGCCCCCTTTCAGTTCACCCATCCTCGTGGCCCATACCCGTAGCCAAGATCTGGAAACTCGCTTCAACACCTTGCAATATGGTTTCCTCAAGACCCAAAAAGAAGTGAAACAACTCAGTGCTACTATTTCCTCCATCGATTCATCCATCAATACAACCATAAATACAACCATGCAGTCCTCAATGGAGGAAGTCAAACAAGAACTAACCACCCAGCTTGAATCTTTCTTTGCATCACTCTGCACCAAACTGAAGATCCCTACAGATGACCCT
>ML777629.1:918317-950175 GCA_009831015.1 Picea engelmannii | reverse complement strand
ATGGTGTTCTCCATCTAGATCAAGAACATTGGCAATGGTAGCAATGGAGAAAAACTTCCCGTCAAGGGTATATTGCTTGGACCCAATTTGTGACTGATCTTTATGAACGCTTTGACACAGACACCAACCATTTGGGCCATTTGACAAAGTTGAAACAATTCAGAATAGTATAAGACTTCATAGCTTCCTTTGAGCACCTGGCTTTTTGAACATAGGGCATGACTGATTCTTTCTTTCGAGAGTGTTTTATCAGTGGCCTCAAGGAGGAGATTCGGGCCCATGTCCTCATGGCTCGACCCTCGAGTTGGGTGGAGGCTACTAAAAGAGCTAAAGAAGCACAACAAGTTGTATCCTCTCAACACCGAAAACCCTCCTTTATCCCTCGCCCTAAACCCATCACTCCCACTACTCCCTCCACCTTCCAAAGCCTCATGAATCATGTCTTTCGTCCCTTTCTCTGTCATTTTGTCTTAGTTTTCTTTGATGATATCCTCATCTATAGAAAAACCTAGAAAGACCATCTTACTCTTGTGGATCAAGTTCTCCATCTACTCTATCAGCACCAACTTTTCCTGAAACAGTCTAAATGTGCTTTTGGTGCCTCAGAAGTAGAATACTTGGGTCATCTGGTTGGCTGCACCCAAATAATCTCAAAAGCTTGCGTGGATTTCTGGGCTTAACAGGGTATTATCACAAGTTTATTAAGAACTACAGAAATATTGTAACACCTCTCATTGATCTCCTCAAAAGGAACTCTTTCACTTGGACTCCAATCGCTGCTCAAGATTTTCAAACCTTGAAGACGACCATGTGCACCACTCCGGTTCTCGCCTTTCCTGATTTCACAAAGACCTTTGTGTTGGAATGTGATTCCTCAAGGAAAGGAATCGGCACTGTCCTTATGCAAGAGGGTCGACCTTTGGCCTTCACCAGCAAGCAACTGTCTGAAAGGAATCTGGGCAAACCCATTTATGAAAAGGAAATGTTGGCTATTCTGCATGTCATTGATCTGTGGCACCCTTATCTCTTGGGGCAACACTTCCAAATTAAGACCGACCATCAAAGCCTCAAGTACTTTCTGGAACAACGCATTTCCTCCCTAGAGAAACAAAAATGAGTGACTAAGCTCTTTGGATATGATTATGAGATCATTTACAAGAAGGGAAAAGACAATGTAGTGGCGAATGCACTGTCCCGAAAATATGAAGAAGAAGGATCCTTTTTTTCTCTTTCCTTCATTGTACCCGATTGGCTCCAAGCTGTGCACCAGGAATGGCTTCAAGATCCCAAAAGTTTGCATCTGATCCAGCAATTGTAGACCAAGGCTCCGGCTCCCCCAGGGTACTCTTGGCTCCAGGCTGAGCTTCGATACAAAGGTCATTTGTATTTAAGTAAACAATCAAAGATTAAATCCACGGTACTTTTTGAGCTTCATGCTACACCCACAGTGGGGCACTCAGGGTTCACCAAAACATATGGCAGGGTCAAATGTTCTTTTTTCTGGGATGGTATGAAACAGGACATCCATAATTTTTTTGCTGAATGTGAGGTGTGTCAATGCAACAAGGGAGAAATAGTCAAATCTTTGGGCACACTACAACCGCTTTCGATTCCACCTGCTATTTGGAAGCATATCTTTATGGACTTTATTACCGGCTTACCCAAATCAGGGAATAAATCAGTCATAATGGTGGTTGTGGATCGCCTTTCCAAGTATGCTCATTTATGCATTCTTCAACACCCATTTACTGCATCCATGGTGGCTCAAATTTTCATGGACCAGGTATTCAAGCTTCATGGCATGCTGCACTCTATTGTTTCTGATCGTGACCCAAATTTCACAAGAAATTTTTGGCAAGAACTGTTTAAGCTACAGGGAACCTAATTGCATCTCAACAAAGCTTATCATCCCCAGACTGATGGTCAAACGGAAGTTGTCAAAAAGTGTTTGGAAACATATCTGAGGTGTTTTGCCTCTGAAAAAAAACATTAGTGGGCTCAATGGTTACCCCTAGCCAAATGGTGGTACAACACTTCCTACCATACAGCTACTCGCATGACTCCTTTTGAAGCGGTATATGGACAGAAGCCACCTTCAATTCTCTCATACTTACTGGGTACCTTGAAGGTTTAGGCGGTTGAACAAACACTTACAGTTCAAGCGGATATTATTCATACCCTTAAAGAGAACTCAGTCATGGCACAGAATCGCATGAAGAAACAAGAAGATCAAGGTCACTCTGAGAGTCAATTTGCAGAAGGGGATCATGTGTTTCTGTGACTGCAACCATATAAGAAAACTTCCCTCAAGGCCAAGCATTTTCAGAATCTAGTGCCCAAATTTTATGGTCCTTATATAGTTCTCAATCATGTGGGACAATTCGCATATCAGTTAGCTCTACCCATTCAGTCGAAGCTACATCTTGTTTTTCATGTTTCATGCTTAAAGAAGGTGATTGGAACTAGGTGCCAAATTCAAACCAACCTTCCAGAGTTAGTTGAAGAAGGATCCATTTGGCTACATCCAGAAGCAGTTTTGGACCAGCATGATCATCGCATGCATCAGAGAACCATCAAGGAAGTGCTAGTCCAGTGGAAAGATACGACTCCAACAGATGCCACTTGGGAACCAACTCCCATTCTGTAGCAGTTTCCACATCTCAAGCCTTGAGGACAAGGTTGTTTTTAAGGGGGCGGACATGTTAGGGTCCTAACCAGCACATAGGTAGATCAATATATTCGGATGTAATAAAGGTCAATATTAATAAGGCCTTTCAATAAAATAGAATAAGGCAGATGTAATAAGACCTAATAGAAGCTTCTTCTTCTAGAAGGATCTTCCTCTAGATGCTTCTCTTGATAGACATATTCAGTATAAATAAGGGTCGAGGGTATGAAAACCCTAGCTTGGAGATTATTGTAACAGAGTGCTACTCGACTAGAGGTTGCCCCCTTGAAGAGGCCTGTGAACATTGCTTTCCGAATCAAAGTGCTATTTCTATTGTTGTTCTTATATCATTTATGTGTTATTGTGGAGATTATGCTGGTTATATTACTGTTATTCTTCCATTTCTAGCATTTTATTTATGTTCTACATATTTATTATATCTGGTATCTTGCAATCATTGTATCCCTCAAACAACTATGAAAAATTAAATCAGAGGGATAAAATTTTTGACAATGAGTATTGAAAGCTGCATGAAATTGTTCCAGGGAGAAGATGCTAGTAGGGGGAAAGGAGTGAAACCACTCACAAGCATCTCTCTCTAATGAGAACCTGAACATATTCATCAAGGAATCCTGATGATGTATCACCCATCGAAGCATGAGTTGATGAAACTCAAGGAGATTCTCAGTAGGGTCTTCATCTCTATTTCCTCTAAATCTTGGCAAAAAATCACCCCACTCATCAAAAGTAGGGACAACATTTGGAAAATCAAGAACAACGGAAAAATTAAAGGGAGCAAACCTTCGAGCCAAGATTTTATCCATTTTGATCCAGTGGAGTCACCAATCGATTCTTCAACCATGGAGTTTCCAAGTGAATGATGTGCTGAATGCGTGTGTCTAGTCTTTGTTCACCATCAAAGACCATATATAATCATTGTGTTCTCAAAGGGGGATGTAACTGTAGCCAGAGGCAGCCACACTGAAACAGTGGAGTCACCTCAGTGGAATCACCAGGTGCAAGTCCAATATTCAAAGGTTCTTATATCTGATGCACCTTCAGAATCAAGAGTTCGTTGTCGTTCTACCCATGAAATGGTCTTCAATTCGTTCCCCGACAATGGTTCCAGAAATGTTATCACTAGAAGTCACCTCTGTATTGCGGCAGAGGTAAGCCTAGTACCCATCAGTTTTGGGGGTGGATGTTGTTTTAAATGTGGATGGTCGAGGGAAAAAACTCAACAACATGAAAGAGGTTCAACACATAAATGGATAGGAAATGCACAGGGAAGTGAGGGCTAGTACATTAAATTCAGTCAGGAAATTGAGTTAAAGCGAGAGCAGAGAGAAGACTTAGGATAAATATGAAAGAGACTGCTCTAGGCATCAAGCCTTCCAGTAGCTCTTGGAAGAAAACTCAAATCTCAAAAATCCTTCTTGAGCTCAGTTTTAGATACTGAAATGTGTTGCAAGCAACAAAGTCAAAGAAACAGAATGATCAAACCTCCATCATCCTGCAACTGTGACATCTCAACTCGATCCTCCATGCCTGAGCCATCCGGTGTGACAGGGAAAAGACAACACATAGAAATGAATAAAACTGATCACAACACAGCCATGATCAAACCTACATCATAACAACATAATGATCCTCGGTTGGATCCTCCATACCCGAGTGTTTTAGACATCATTTATAGACAAAATGGAAAGAAACAAGAAACTAACTTCTATTAACATGAAACTCTCAAGTCGATTACATAACCAGAGACTAGCTCTGGCAGAACAAAATTATAGATTGGGAGCTATGCTCAACCAAAGACTCTTTACAATGACTCAAAACTGCGTACATATACTCAGAAAAATCGCCACTACTAGGAGTGTGGCATGGCTACCCGATGAATGCTTTGCGTCTGTGTCTTCTTAGTCAGACTGTGCATGCAGTCTTCTTGGCGCACACATTCCCCTGTTAGACATGAGCTTGAAATTCCCTCTAAGTTTGTTTGTCAGACTATGCTTGCGGCTTCTATTAGGCATAAAGCTTCACGTTGATGTCTTCTCTGTTAGATGCAATCTCGGCTCCGTCAGTGTTGATAGCGTATACGCATAAGAAAATTTCGTAGCGCTATAGAAGGTCTATTTGATGATGTGGAAGAGAGATAAATGAACATGGTGGGGTGAAGTGGGTACAACAACATAGGTGGAGGCAACACGAGAGATAGATGTCGAGAAGAGAGAAGGGTAGCGGGAGGAGTCAGGATGGTGATGAGTGGAGGAAAGGTGTGCGGGAGCGATAGGTGGAGGTGATTGGGGAGATGTGACAGGTGGAGGGATGAGTGAGTGGAGGACAAGGGTGATAAGCGGAGGTAGTAAGTTTTATACTCGGAGGAGGGGGAGGTGGTAAGAGGTTTTGAGCGGGGGGTCCGAGTTAACGAGGAAGCAACACGATAGTGGGGGGCCCGCGCTCAAAAACCACCAACTCAGACCCCCCTTCTCGTTAAAGGTAGAAGGTCAGGGGGGGTACGATATGCATTGTGAGCCATCGATCTAAGTGCGCCCCTCTCGACCGCTCAGATCTGCACACCCCATAACACATCGCGCCAAACCACCAGACCACCAACAGACTTAAGATAAAATGCATTTGGTGGGTTTTTAAGCCCCTTTTCTCGCATTTTATCACCCAAGGGAAAAATCCAAGGAAAAAACATCCCATACAATAATGTGTGATAACACCATGTAAATGTGTTGAACCTACATAGAATAGATCTAGCTAGAAAATGACATACACAATTTACATAGAAAATATGAGAAAAGAGAAGCAGGAGAGAAAGAATGGAAGAATTCTCATTAACCAAATGAATGAATGATAATTTACACATGATATACTCTGTATAACTCAACTAATTTGAACTAGAGGGGAAGAAAATGCGCCATAGTGGTGTTCTAGAGTGATCTGGACACACACCAACAATTACAGGAGTAAACTGCCACCTAGTCTAGTCTCTCAGGAAGTTACGGGAGTGAACTGCCACCTAGTGTGAGTTAACTAGTCTCCCAGTCTTTAGTTAACTGAATGAAACAAAGTGAAGTGAGGAGGATATCAAGGAATCATGAGTAATGCTCTAGTTTGGCGATGATCCCAAGGACAATGTGCATTAGCTAGTGATGATCCCAATTCTGCATGGTGATGATCCCAATGTGGCATCTAGACTCCACTCAACTTATCAAACTAAAGTGTGAACTCAAGAGAATATTCTCCCTGAACTATAGGAGAATGAATAATGACTAATAAACATAGGTAAAACCTTAGGAAAAATAAATCATAGGTGTGTGTGAAGTATCTCCAACACAATAGAGTAGTATAAATAAAGGCCTAGGAGTTCTAGTAGAGGTTGGTCAATGAGATAGTGGTTTTTGTTTGAATAAGCTAGCAAGAAGGATTTTGAGGGTTAGGTCGTAGGCTATGGAGACTAGTGTGTTCCAATCCACCTCATGGATTGAACTGACATAGTTTTTGGTTGTAATCATGGAGAATGTAATGCACACAGTGTTGATTTTTAAGAATGATGAATAAAAGAGCACAAGAGAAAAATATTTGTGGACGTAGTCCTGCGGGGGGATGAACCACAGTAACCCTGTTGTGTTAATGCATGTGAATGGTTAATTTATTGATTATTCTATTTATCAGTTAAAGAATGGATGTTTATCTTAGGTTATGACAACATGCATGCATAGTTTCCTTGATTAATGAATAACATATCTAGAGGAATGAGTAACAAACATGATCCATAAGGAAAATACACAAATCACATTCCCAATCCCTTCCCTAACTGTATACATCTAATTCTTGCAGTCCTCGATAAGCTATCTTAGGAGAGACTGCAATGTGCAATTTGTGCACAGTGTTTCCTTTTGGTTTACCAGGAGGGCCAATAGTTTGAGGGTTTTGTTGGAAACCTTTGAGATTAGAACCTGGGTCATCCAAAGCATCAAACAAATCATTCTGTTACCAGTTTGAAGAACTATGATAGATTGGAAGGGATTTGTTGAAGAACAACACGGAGGATGAGAAAGTAGAAGGGAATGTTCAAGCCATGGAATCCAATGAAGGCAGAGATTGAAAGATGGTTAAGTATAAAGGAACTCGAGATTACACAGAAGGAAAACAGAAACCCTAAATACACACTCCGCAAATATCTCAACAGATATGTGTTTAGTGAATTCCATGAAGTATTTTTCTGTGAATTTCCACATATGTTATAGGATTGGTTATTTAGTTTGAAGGACAACCATCCTACAAATCATATAAGACGACTAGAATGGGACCCTGTGGATATCGCGCAATTGTATCAAGTTAATAATAAATTTATGTGTAGTAGATTTCTGGGTAGATATTATTATGGCAAGGTTTATCACTGAATTTGCAGTTGATACTGCAAAGTCATACACTATTGTAGAGAAGGATTTTTTGAAGGGACCCTGAGGTAGGCACATACGATCACTATATAATTCCATCAAGATTTTATTATATGACAAAGGCATGATGACCATGGAATCAAAAGACTAAACTTCCCTGCATGCATGGGGGGAGGGGGGAAGCACTGACAGGAGGCTGAGATATGGACAAGGATCTGGATAAGGGGAAGTAGAAGGAGTCCATGGAATCGTTCATGATGGAGGAGGACCAAATAAAGTAGATAATGAAAAAAGTTGGAACAACGTGCAATGATATACCTTACCAGTATAAGATGAATAAAAAAGAGAGGGCCATAGCTGATAGAGAGGGCTTGGCGAGAAATGAACAAGAGGTAAAGGATCTCCAAGATGCGGAGTAGATTGAGTAAATATTATGAACAACATATGAAAGGAAAAGAAGAGGTCCATGATCAGGAACAAAAGGTGGAACTCCAGTTCAGATCATAGTTAGTGTGGAACCTACAACCCCATGTGCGAATAATACACTTGAAGGAACACAAGATTTTAGACAACCAATTTTTAGTAGAAGAGGTATAGTCGGTCAGGGAACCAATAGTGGAAAATAAAATGGGGGTACAAGTTCAGGAAGTAGCAGTCAACTATCTACAATGCACGAAAGTGGTGGTTAAACAAGTTTTAAAATGGTGGGAGTAGATCCCACTATCAGATTACTAGAGTTTCATGGCAAGGCGTCAGAGGACCATGAGAAACATTTATTCATATGTGAAAATATCTGAGAGGAAAATCAGGTCACAGAAAAGGATACAAAAGTCACACAATTGTCTATAAAATTCAAAGACCACGTGTTAGACTAGTATATGAGCCTTTATGTAAACAGTAAAAAAGGAGCGAGAGCACCAAATACTATCGTGGAGGTTATGTTAGCACTTAGTAAATTTCCTAGAGGTTGAACACAGAAGAAATCTACAAAGGTAACTTTATCCAACCACTTTTGAAGCTGGGATCTAGCCCTTCCAACTTCAGAGAGGGATCTCTCTATTTGATTTAGCTATGTTTCCAATTTTAAATATTAGGCTAGGTAAGGAAATAGGTCGGTTTAGTTGTCAAGGTGTTTTTTCGAATTGGCTAAGACAGTCTACACATCCATTGGGCTATGGGGTCTGTGTTTTAATAAAATATGAAATACAAACAAGAAACGCAAAGGGAAAACTTTCACAGGGCGAGATAATATAATCACTGGATCTTTTATTAGTTTAAATGATGAACAACAGAAAAGATGAGAAAGATAATTTCAACGAAGAAGCAGTTAAGAATTTCTTTATTGAAATACCAGAAGATAAAACACTAAAATCCTTTCGAGTCAAAAACAGGGTATACGAGATAAATCCTGCAACATTTGTTACTCTTAAAGATTATATTCAGAAAACAAAATGATGACAAAGCGAGAATGACATTCAACTAAGAGAGAAAAACTTCACCAGTGAATACATGCAAGAATCCTGTAAAAGTGCCTCCTTTTTATTAATGGACGATCTCTTCAAAATGTTACAGCCTGATAGCGTCAGGGTGTGAAGATAAAATACCACCAATACTTCGAAAGGTGAAGTATTTATAACTCAATTTACAAAACGTTCCTGTCATAAATGACCAGGACGTGCTAAATCTATTTTTAGCCTAACTAATTTAACAAATTTCCTAAATCTAGGAACTGCTTGATGACTTGGTGTAACTGCACGCTAATTTCTGGGTAGACCGTTGATGAAGCCTTTGCATGACCTCATCTGACTGGACAACTGACTGGACCTAGACAACTCATCTTCTAATCGATCAGATCGCAGAGTTCCTCCCATCTGAGATGACTGGGCACGTTGACTTTGAGCAGTCTTTGATACACTTCGTCCATTTCTGTATACTTGGCGAATGTAGGCTTGGTGAGGAATATGTATCGAATTTCATGTTGGATACTGATGTCCCACTGAAGGGAATCCAAGAATGCCTTGCCGGTGATGCTCCCTTGTATGCCTGCAAACTTTGAACTGTCCTTAGACACATTAGCCAATCTCTTCTTGTAATCTGGGAGTGTCATCATTTTATCATTAATAACCTTCAGACCAGGTAAACCTTTCTTCTGGAGAGCCTCAATCTTACTGAAGAACCTTTGTACCCCCTAGTCCATGGCCTGAACCTTTTCTTCCAGCTGAAGCATTAGTCCTCTCTTGGTCAAAACTCTTTTGACTTCAAGGATGGTCTCTGTTCTTTCTTCAATCTTCAGCTCTTCCAACTCCTCCCTGGTCTTAGAATTGAGGAAATTGATGATCTCGTTTTCCTGTGTTGGCCTATCTCCCAATTCAACTCTGATCTTCTCAATGGATTGTTTGCTCCTATGGACTAACTCATTCTTCTCAAACATGATCTGGATCATGGGCCATATCTCATTCATGGACTTAGTGATGTCTATCCATACACTCTCTTTAACCTCTGCCAATGTCTTTCCTGCCACTATTTGTTTCTGGAGCTGTTGTAACTCCTGCTTTTCCTTGGATAGGTTGGTCTGGAAAGAAGATTTGAGTTCTTGTAGGTTCTCAATCTCCCTTTTTAGCCTGTTGATCTCTGTCTCCTGTAGGTTCATCCTTTCCATGGACTCAGCCAGATCGGTTGTCTTCCCCTGATATGTCGATGGAGTCGTGGACGAGACTGATGTCACTCATGCTGTGCTCACTCCTGCAATTGGGATAGAACTCAATGGAATGACTTCCATTGGGTTCAGTTGCTCTTTCTCTTTTAACAGTTTCTCCATCTCATCTTCCATTTCTCTAAGCTGTGCGTTCTGCTCCATGAGCAGCTTTAGCATCTCATCCTTCTCACCTTCTTTCTCTGCTATCTCCTTTGCCTGCGAGTCCTCTGTGGGCGGGAGCTTTAGTTGTTTCCTCAAGGAGGCAATGCCATCATTTTTCTTCTTTATCATTTCCTCCGCTGCTTTGACGTTCAAAGGGTCATAGCCGATCTTGAGGGCCAGCTCCTCCAAAGTTTTGATTCTATTGTCCTTTGCAAAGGATGATATCTTCTCCATCTTTAATTGTGTTTGAACATTGCTTAGGTGAACCTAGAATTTCGACGCAGCAGTAGAAGCAAGTGCCAGAGTGTAGAAAACCATTTCCCCTGTTTGCTTGTGCAGATCCATCTGATCAGCTAGGTGCACATCCTTTGTATGGAATTCAAAGGTGGCCCTCTTGTAGTCAGTGATCACCTTGGGATCAGGCACTTGTGCCTGGAGGAAGGCCATGTGAATTCTTCCTTTCTCCATGTCAAATGAAGACAACAACCTATGCTGCGTTGTCGACATCTGCTTCTAGAACTGAGCGCAAGTACTGCTGGTAAGGGTCTGGTTCTTTTTCTTGATCAGCTCATACTTCTCGAAAATGCTCATCTTGGGCCCAGTCTTGCCTGGTTGAGTGTTCAATGGGGAGTCTGAGGATTTCTTCGGAAATGCTGGGGTGATGTCCTTATTGAGGCTCGACCCGAAGGGTGGAATAACAGACTTGGTCACTGTGGTAAGAGGGGCCTCTTTTTCCCCAGTCGGGCTAGGGACTGAGGAAGTCTTAGGCCTCTTAGTATGTAGCTGGAATTCCTCGGAAGATACCTCAGTGACAGGCGGAGATAAATCCTGCCTCAACCTCTTCTCTTTTGGGACCTGTGGCGTGGTTGTTGGTGGCACAGTGGTCGGGGGAACCTGTTGTTCCACTTCGACCAATGTGTTGGGCTCCCACACTGTCTGATTGGTGAATTTTTCAATTTCGGGCTTGGGCACATGAACATACAGGATGTTCTTGTTTTTCACCCTCATCTCTGAGATGATCCCATAAGGATCATAGTGCCATGGGAAACTCATGAAGAACTTCATTTCTCTCAACATCCTGTCTGCCTCTTCCCTGGCGCCACGAATGTTGCAGATGAAGGAGCCAATCTACCCCTTGATTCTAAGCTACTTCTTTTTCTTCAATGATACAAAATGAATATCATCTGAATTTATAATCTGCCTTATATATTCTAGAGAAAATATTCTGACAGGAAAATACTTGGGCAGCTTATACGGTGCCAATTCACACCCATATACTCTGATCTCGGTATGATTTTGATACAGGTACCAATCCCCGGTCTTTGTGTTGTCCGAGAGATGCAGAATTCTCTGGACTTCGTCATTTATTCGAGGCTCGGGCTTGCCGCTCAGCATACTTACCACAGGGTGGTAGAACTGATCAATGAACGCCTTGAAACTATACTCCGTGGAGTTCTGCTTGAGCAAGGAAGTCCATGCTGTGACTGCCTGAGGTTTACCATCTTCATCCATCTTCTGCATGGAAAAACTAAATTTATCCGCCTGGAAAAAGACGAACAAGTAGGCTAGTATTGATAAATATCTGAACATGCCTTCCGTGCCAAAATTCACGAACTGTTCATGAATATTTTCTGCCAAGAATGTGTTGAAATCAAACTGGGTGGTGGGCTTTTCATCAGTGGAGAAAATGGATAGAAAACCCAGAATGGGCTCATCTACCCACTGGTCAGAATAATATCCTAACAAATCACAAAGGGAGGAGATGACCTGGTTTCCCTTAGTTGAGAACATGGAGGATGGGTAAGGAGGGTTTGTGGAGGGAAATTGAGCGGATGTGGGAAGGAAAAGCTCAAATATTTGAACTCTTTGGGGAAAATTCATTCTCTGGTACAACTCTGTAAGGATTTCCAGGTTGACGGGAGACACAGAGTCGGCTCGGGGAATTTGCATCATCTGGTCTATGGCTTCGGGCGTGATGAGGAACAGGATCTCTCCAGACGAGGAGACAACGGCTCTTTTCTCGGGGATATAATGAGCTTGACACTTGAGAGAAAACTCGGGAAAATGGTGGATCTGAGGGAAGAGGTAGAGGGGTAAATTGGACTCCCAGAGTCTAATTTCATCACTCTGGTCCAGGAACACTTCCCTAAGCCATGACTGGAGGTCTGAGAAATCAAAATCGCATTTGGTATCTGCAATTAACCGATCTTTGTCGACCAGTGGGATCCTGTCCAGGTCAACAGGAGGCGGGAGAAACAGATTCTCCTCTCCTTCTACTTGTTTGGACTTTGGCGCCATTTTTGCAACTGTACCTGCAATAAACACAACGTTAGTGGGGGCGACTGACTGTGGATGAGGGCGACGGAATGTAACGGAGGAGTAAGCGGTGAATTTCTCTTGTGCGATGGGTGAATAGCGAATGTAAGGTAACTAACAATGATTTTATTTAAACTGGGGTCGGTTTGGGCGCGGGAGACAGGTCAGCTGGATAACGGATAGGTTATCTAGTAATAAATGGACAACGGGTCATTTGGGGGTGATATGGTAGGTGACGGTGGATGAAAGATACGGACAGGTGACGTGGCGGATAGGGATTGAAGGTAAAAGTAGTAATAAGGGGCTTGCCATGAGTAAAAAAGGGGGAAGGACTGACAGCAGTTATGGGACATGACCAATTTGGAAAAGGTGGAAGGTGACGTCCAGAGGTGACGGAGGTCTGTCAAATAGAAGATGGTGATGGGACTTCGGGGAAAATAGATTGACGCCACGTATAACAAGGGACCCGCCAGAGGGGGAAAACCATTCCGGAGCCCCCCCCCCCCCTCAGTTAAAAGCAGATCATCCAGGGGGGGTCCGAAATCCATTTTGGGTCGTTGATATGCGCGCCTGTAGCTGAGCCGCAGATCTAAGCACGCTCTTTATCACTCATTCCGGACCCCTCCCCCCTCCATTAAAGGCAGAACAGACGGGGGGGTCCGGAATCCAATATTGACCGTTGATTTAAGCGCTCAACTTTGGGCCGTCCAGATGCACACAAATGTTATCAGCGATTCCAGACCCCCCGGTTAAAAGCAGAACGGTCGGGGGGGGGTCCAGAATGCTCTGTACACCATAGATCTGAGCACCACGATCAGGACCGTCGATATGTGCAGGGAGCATAAATGGGGAGCAAAGAATACATGCGCTGGGAAAAACTTAGGATAAACGCATTTTATGGGTTTTTTCCCCAAACTTTTCAAGTAGACACCACCATGGGGCTTCGATCAAATGATCTTCTAAGCATATGAAACATGGTGTAACATTGAAATCAAGATGGTTTTATTGGAATGGAACAATAAAGCAACTAGCCTTCATACTAACCTATCTTCCTATGACAATTAACCCAGATTAAGCTGTTGGGTTAAGAATTTACTCTACCCTAGGGCTATCTGACCAAGATTAGACAGTCTGGCCAGATTTATTCACTAATCTAACCTAGACACTTTGGCTAAGATTAAACTGTTTAGCCAAATTCATTCACTACCCTATCAACATCAAATTTAAAAAGAACTTGGACATGCTTGAAAGTTATGGACCAAGTTACTATTATTTCATGGGGTTTTTATTGCAATTCTTTCATGCCCTCTTTTCTTTTTTCTTTTTTCTTTTCTTTTCTTTTCTTTTTCTTTTCTTCTCTTTTCAAATTATTTGCAGAATGAAAAATCATTTGTCAACAAAAACACTAGAGACAGATAATATCCCAGTCACCAGTTGATCTTATAACTTATAGGGTGATAACCGGTTAAAAAATTGATGGTAAATGAATTTCAAAAGACAATTTCACAATATTAGTACATGAACAAAATGATTGAGACCAG
Source organism: Picea engelmannii (assembly GCA_009831015.1). Classification (NCBI taxonomy): domain Eukaryota; kingdom Viridiplantae; phylum Streptophyta; class Pinopsida; order Pinales; family Pinaceae; genus Picea; species Picea engelmannii. The sequence goes on along the minus strand of ML777629.1, from coordinate 936,381 downwards.
GAAGAAACCAGGTGAGTTTGTTTGGGATATTAATCAAAGGTTTAAATGTCTAAAAGGTAAGTTGAAGTACTCTATTACTAACATGAAACATAGGTAGTTATTTATGAACTCATTATTACCACACTTGAAGTATCCTTTGAGATAACAGAAGTTCCAAACTCAAGAAGAGGCTCTGCAAGCAGCCTTGCAGATGGAAGAAAACTAGTATCAACAAATAGATTCAACAATAGAAGAGATGAAAGACGATCTGAAGAACCTGACATTTCAATTGAACCAGAATAAGGGCAAGGAGAAGAGAGAAGTTGTCTAGTGAAAATTATGCAAGACATAAGGACATCATAAGAATGAATTTCAAACCTTTGCGCAATACTTGGCAACAAGGGTGACAAACCCCTTGCCTAGAGGCGGACCATGCTGTGAAATTTGTAAGACACACGAGCATGATCTATACCATTTTCCAATTATGCAGAGGTATAAAGTAGTGCCAAAAAGTTCTTATTGCAATTTTTGTAAATCAGTGGGTCACGATGACAAGCACTGTAGAATGTTGGAGTTGATGAGAGAGAGAAATTCATACACCTACAGGGTGCAAGAAGAGATGATGGTAGGGAAATCCACACCACAGTTCAATAATTTGCAACCATAATTCAATCTCGCATAGCCACAATACAATAATGCACAACCAAAGTCTAATAATGCGTAATATAACCAGATACCCCAGTATAATATATCGTGTGGAGATAGAGGTGGATTTAGAGGTGGAGGACGTGGAAGAGGAGGATTTAGACGAGGAAGAGGGCTAGTAGTTTTTCATAATTGTCAAAAACTATGACACTATGAAAGGGACTGTCCCCTTCCATCTATGACATGTATGTATTTTTGTGCATCGGACCACAATACTAAATATTGTTCGACATTATTGGGAAAAAATCAGGAAAAAAGGAACCAGAATAATCAGAACGTCTAGTGGATTTTGATAGAAGCGAGGGATGATGGGAAGAAGATAAACATAGCTACTCGAGGAGGAGCCAATAAGAGAGTTGATGCAAAAAAATAGGATCCAACTCAACACTAGTGGGTCAAGAAGAAAACTGAGCCACAAAAGCATTTTGATCTGGAGAAAGAAAAGGAGACGTTTAAGGAGGCAAGATAGGAGATTCTAAAAGAGATCATTGCATCTACATCAGTTTGTGTAGATATAAGGAAATTGAATGATTCTTTATTACATGATCCTTTCCCTACCCCTTTTATAGATGAGGTTTTAGAGAATGTGGGAGGCCATGAAGCATATTCCTTCACAGATGGGTTCTCAGGTTATCATCATATTAAAATAGATCCAGAGGACAAGTATAAGACTACCTTTTCTACATAATGGGGATCCTATCAGTATACAATTATGCCCTTTGTAATAAAGAATGCACCATCTATGTTTTCAAGGGTGATAGTAGATGCTTTTAAGAATTTCATACATAAGTTCTTAGAAGTATATTTGGATGACTGGATTGTTTTTAGTATTTTGAAAGATAATATATAAGTATTAAGACTAATGTTGGATAGATGTAGGCAATGTTAGATCTCATTAAACATCAAGAAATGTATTTTCATCTCACCTTTTGGGATACTGTTAGGACATGTGGTATGCAGATAGGGTTTACTGGTTGACCCTGCTAGGATTGTTGTAATTGTAAAATTACCACCACCAAAGTCAGTGCACCAGTTAAGAGCCACACTTGGACATACAGGGTACTACAAGAAGTTTATCAAGGGGTATGTGCAGATTACCGTGCCAACAAAACAATTGTTGAAGAAGGACACCAAATTTCAGTGGAACGAGGATTGTGAGCAGGGATTGGATACTTTGAAGGCAAATATGGTGACAACACCTATTTTAGTGTTTCCAGATTGGGAAAAGACATTTCAGGTGCATGTAGATGTATCAACAATAACACTTGGAGCAATTTTGGTGCAGCCAGTAGCATGTGACTTATATCATCCTATAACCTTTGCAAGAATGAATTTATCATACTCATAGAAGAACTACAACACAACAGAAAGAGAAGGTCTAGCCATGGCTAATGTACTGCAAAAATTCAGACACTACTTATTAGGAAAGAACTTTAAAATGTTCAAAAATCATTATTCCCTCAAATATGTATTCAACAAACCAGTGTTGGGGGGGGGGAGGATTTGTACATGCTTATTATTGTTTAATGAGTTTGATTTTGAGTTAATATTTAAACCAGGGAAACTGAATATAGGACCATATCACTTATCAAGGATAACTGATGGACACGAACCTACTAACTTAGAACACAACTTCCCTAATGTCCAGTTATTTTCAGTACAAATAGTCGATGAGTACTTTTTTGATATCATTGAATTATTGAGAACAAGATTTGTGCCAAAGGAGTTTAGTACCACACAGAATAAAAACCTGGTAGTTAGAGCTACAAACTATCAATTTATTGCATGTCATTTATACAAGCTAGGAGAAGACGGCATTATGAGAAGGTGTGTGATGCAGCATGAATGACCATTTTTATAGTATAAGTGCATGAAGGTATAGTTGGAGGACACTATGTAGGAAAGGTTGCCATGCAAAATTTATTGTGTGCATTTTTATGGTGGCCAAGAGTTCATAAGGATGCAAAAAGATATTGGCATAACTGTGATGTTTGTCAGAGAGTTGGAAAACCCAATAGGATGGATGAGATGTTGTTGAGACCCCAAGTAACTCTTCAGGTATTTGACAAGTGGGAAATATATTTTGTCGGACCTATTAATCCACCAACAAGAAGGTCAGGAGAAATATATATCATTACTGCGACACAGTATTTAACCAAATGGGAAGAAGAAGCACCAATCAAGGATTACAATGCAGAGACAACAACATACTTCTTATTTGAGTAGGTGATTAAAATATTTGAATCTTCCGGGATTTTGATGAGGGACCAAGGAAAACATTTTATTAATAGTACCATCCAGGCTATGACTAAGGAATTTGATGTCTATCACTAGAAGAGAACACCATATCATCCTCGGGAAAATGGGATAATGGAAGCTTTCAAAAAAATTTGGAGAATGCCTTCACAAATATTTGTAATGTTAACAGAGATGATTGAGATTAAAAATACCATCAATATTATGGGAATACAGGACTACATGCAAGAAGTTCACAAGATAGACACCATTTAGATTGGTGTATGGACAATAAGCAGTGGTGCCATTAGAATTTTTGGTACCCATTCTGTGCATTGCAACAATCACAAGTATGACAAAAAGAGGCGCAGTACAAGAAAGGTTAAGTCAACTTATGGAATGGGAAGAAGATATCATCTTGGAAGGATTCCACCAAGAGGTGCAGAAAGCAAGGGACAAATCCTGACATGACGGACACATAAAGATCTAGTTCTCCTCTATGAAAAAAAGTATTTGGAACATCCAGGGAAGTTCAGAATTCATTGGATAGGTCCATATGAAGTGAATTATGTCATGGTTGAAGGATATGTGCATCTAAAGGACTTAACACAAAAAGAAATGTAGGTTCTGGTGAATGGTATTCGGTTGAAACTGTATAGGTATAGTTGACCTACTAATTATTAGTAGGATCAGTGCAATAAGGAAGCCATGTGTATAGTGTACTATAGTAGAAGTTAGGAAAGAAAAAATAAAAAATAAGACATCAAAAGTAGAAAAATAAGAAAAATACAAAAAGAGGAGGAAGTTGGTTGAATGGCAGAAAAATGGAAAAAGTAGCGGGCAACAGACAACGAAACCAATGCGACAAGAAGTAAAGTTACATCATGCAAGATATAATTGACAGAATGAAAACACAGTGCACCAAGGAAGAATCACAACAGAAATTTTTGGCACACCGGAAAGTTACAGCACACTGGAAAAGGGGCCAACAATCAGAAAAACAAAAATCGGTCATCAGAAAAAGAAGGCGTGAACCGAGCATTTATAAAATTTAACAAATCATTCCGAAGAATATTTAGAACATTTATGACACAAAAGAAAGTGTCTCCAAGAATATTTATGGAATTTATGACACCCCTTATATAACCGAAAAGTAGACCAAACATCCCTCAATGTGAATTTGAACATACACAAAGATAAGGAGCATGAAGACCAGTGGAGAAAAGGTGATTCCGAAGAAATTCATAGGCAGATTTCAACAACAGAAGAAAGATTTACGCAGGATGGCATTGCCAAAGGTCAAACCACCAAGCCAAGTGGCAAGAAAAACATGAAGCAACACCAGGTCACCATAAGAGCCCACATGGGAAGAACATGTGCATGCACATCTAGAGGGAATCATCGATGTCGATGTTATTCCTTCACCACAGGATGAACCAGTGAGCACCACACTTGTAGAAGAGGAGGGGAAAGCTATGACGATAGTAAGAATGGACATTGACCCACAGGGCATTGTGGGGAACAACACTCGTCTGTGAAATAAAACCCGCGATAACTACCCGGGATCGAAGTACACTACCAAATGAATGGCGCCAATAGTGAGAGAACCATATCCAACGGGATAGGATCACAACCAATGGTAGGGTCCACGCAAAAAGAAGAGGTCCAAATTGAGGACATAATAGGACAACTGAACTCTAGCGTGGAAGAAGGGGAACAAGAAGTTGGGCCATCCAACGTGCCAACAAAGAGGAAAGGGAAAAAACCCATTCCAATATCTTCGTGCAAGTAACCTGAGGAATATATAGTCTTACCTTGCATTCTAGAGTGGGTGTAGGCCACACCAGGATTCCTGGGATGCGTCAAAAAATTGAGATATGCAGACCATGATGTGTTTGACACTAGTAAGTTCCAAATATTCGTGCAATAGGTTTACATGGAAATCCTAGGCACGGGGCCACTAGGAGATCTGGTGTTGCAACCAAAACAGTGGATAGCATGACTGGTCAACACAAAGTTACTCGATTTTCTCGAGATTCCCCACTTCGACAGGGGGAAATATGTCAACAATTGTCTCAAGTAGTTACTCATGGTTCTCCATGGTGGATTTTTGTGGATGGATAGTCCAGTGCCCATCTATGTGGAGTTAATTTCCTTTATCACAAGACTTCCATCAAATGGAGAGAATCCCACACAATTCATGGATGACAAAACAAAGGAGAAGGTGCTCATGGAGGAAATGAAAAAGACCTATGGGATAGAATGAGGGTTGCGAGACATAATAATCAAGAGGATCAGTGATGCAACCACTAAGAAAGAAACCAAGTTGATGGCATGTCAAATCATTTGGAAATGTCGCAAGAAGGAGGTCCCCACATGATTCGTAGCAGCATCAACGCAGTGTGAAAACGACACCATGTTAAGCTGGGAGTCTTACTTGTTGAATATGTTCTTGGGTGATTACAGAGATGCGTAGGACTTGGGGACCAAATTCCACTACTCATGGTTGATAGTGATAATAGCATTGATCAGATGGAGGGAGCCTACATAGTTTCACTTCTGTGACTGAGTGGAACAATGTTGCGCATCACAATATAAATCCTTAGGGAGCACTTCAGACCCGAAAAAGAGAAGTGGAAATGCTAGCACCTTTTCCAAGTACCTGAGTGACATGAAGGAAAATATAGCCAATAATTGGAGGATAACTCCGGAGGTGGTCATGAAGTACCAAGGGATATCCAAATTAAAGGCCACAAGACACAACATGTGGATCTAGGCATGAAAATATCCAGATGGAGAGTGGTTGCAACTTCAATACTACATCAACACAGAAGAAGTAGATTGGGAAATCAAGAACTGGGCGGATGACTGGAAAATCCCATTTATAACCAAAGACATGCCCAAGGGAAAGGAAACCGAGGTAGGGTCATCGAAAACATCTGCATGAGGAAGTGAAACAACAAAGAAACCACCACAGAAGAAGAAGCCAAGTCATGATCCAGCGCAACAAAATAAGGACAACGTACCAAATAAGAATGGGTAGGCAGGGAAGAAGGACAATTTCCCCGCATAGGAAGAACATGAATGGGGGGACACAACAACATGAGAAACTTCAACAACGATGGCCCCAATAGATACAGGTCCACCCAAAAGGCCTGTAACACCCCAAGTTTTGAACCCCCATTTTAAATAATGTATTGTTACAATGATGAGAAGCTTGAGTGCCCAAACAATTATTTAAAGGGCTAGTATGCCCAAGAAATGTAATTCTTTGATCATTATTAATAATAAACACATCACTGGTTGCTATATGGACAAGGACTAGAGTTATAGGGGGATATGATTCCATAAGAGAGGGTGATTGAGAGGCTAAATGTTTATTCCCATGTTAATTACCTTTTTTACTAAAGGGGGGGAATCGGTTACGTGAGCTTCTTGGGGAGGCCAGAAGGTTCTTGATTTCCCCATGAACATACTTAAACCCACCCCTGGTCTAATTGTGGGGTTGGTCATTGGATTTTCTACTCCGTCACCTTTGTTTCACCTCATTCTTATCCTCACACACTCCCATGCACTTACCTACCTCCTCCATCCATCCTCACCTATGTATTGGTCTCGGGAAGGGGGAACGGACCGCAAAATAATTAGCCACAAGATAGTTGGTTGTAGTGGCCGCTGGTGTGATCCAGTTGTTCCTTGAGGCTTGCATGTCTAATATGCAGTGGCCTGTGTCCAACATGGCTCACAGCTGCGAGTCCTGAGAGTTCCAGCATTGAGATTCTTGACCAGTTGTGCTAGAGGACTGAATAAGGAGAAGGATTACCTGAGGGACTGTGTGGCAGAGAAAGGTGGAGGTTCGTTCTCTCGGGTGGTGAAAGCTAGGTAGAAGAGAGTTGGGTACTTGGATTGTTGTGAGTGTTGGGAAGCCTATGACAGCTTGAGAGATGACTGGTTTGGGAAGCCAAGTTCACTCTGGAACTATCCTTGTGGATTCAAAGCCCTGGCTCGGGGGTGAAACTGTTGTTGAGATTTGGGGTAGTATTGTCTACGGTTGGGTGGAACGTCCTTGGTCTGCAACCAATTGGTGTCATATTTATTAAATACAGGTTCTCTCTGTTGTGATATTATTATCTATGTATGAATGTTTTTCCACTATATATTTAATTATCATTAATTGAATATTTAGAACATGCATGCTTGTTGGATATTACTGTGCATGTTGTTAATTCTCTTATCTTATGCATATTTGATAAATAAATAAGGTAACAGTGTGATAAAGAATTCCAAGGGTGGGATTGCAAGTGGCATACCCCGACCTGTGGCTGGCTAGGTATGTTACAGATTGGTATCAGAGCTTCTGGTTGAAACATCGGGTCGATATGGGTCGGGTCTGTTAGTCAGATTCTCGTGGTTGAGATCGAGCTCTGACTGTGAAATTGAAAAGCTCAGGAGGAATGGTGTTGTAGAAGCTATGAAAGAGACAAAACGTCATAGATCCTCTGTAAGGGTTCGAAGGATCATGACCATTCGTGTTGAATTCAGGAGCGATTGCCACTGTAGGATCAGGAAATATCTGGGATCTTTGGGTCGGAGGAAAAATGAATAGGGGTAATCTGATGAAAAGGAAGCAAGGTTAAGGTCACGACGGTCGGATCCCATTGGATAGAGAGATCAATGACCAGCAGGCATTGTGGGGAACTGAGTTGTATGGGAGTTAATTTCCCAAGGCGGTTCTGCAATCGAAACCACAATTTCGCCAAGGGGTTACATCTCAGTGTCAGGACCATTGTGGGGTGAAAAGTGGGTTACTCCAGACCGTCGATGCATGCCCCCACAAATTGAAAGGCATGTAGTGACGTGACATGTTAGCACTTAATCAATGAACCTCCAAAGAGTCAAAGTAGTTTGGAACCATCGATCTGTAGGACACATGTCCACCGATCGCGTGCTCTAGATAAAACACTCTGGGAAAAAGTGAGAGAGGAGGGGATTTGAAGTTTGAGACTTCCAAAACCCGACGACCCGAAAGGATCTTGGTCGTCGATCCACCGAGAGACATGCGTCACTCGATCTAGGGCTTCAGATAAAAGCCAGTAGGGCCAGATATCTTTTGATGTTTGAGATTTCTGGAGTCCAGAGACCCGAAGGAATCATAGCCATCGATCCATGAGAGACACACGTCAGAAGATCACGAGCTTTGAACTAAAACATTTTTTAAGGAAAAAGGTTGAAGTTTGAGATCTCTGAAGTCTGAAGCCCTGAAGTAAAAACATAGCCGTCAGATTGAGGAGGACACGTCGAGCAGATCCATGAACTCCGGGTGAAGACCCGAAGTGAATCTTAGTCATCTAATCTAGGAAGACACATGGCAACATATTGTCAAGTTTAGGAATTCAGAGTTCAGGAGAATTGGAAGTGTGCTAGTATGACAAATCCCGAAGTCTCGAAGCCTGAAGAGATGAAGTGGGGGGGAATGATGATGTCACCTGGAGGTGATGTGGACCCTAGAATTATGAAGTGATGTGGCTTGCAGACATCACTTGGGATGACGTGGACACATGGGATGTGTTCCACATGTCAGTAAGTTTTAGGCATTTGTAGTATTGAAAATTCAATTAGAATGTGACATGTGTCACCTTCCTAATTGGGCCACTTGTCCACTTTCAATATTTCACCACGTGGAAATAGATCATGCAGTTTGGAGACTGGGCATGCCAGAAGGGAAAGATGTGACAGGTTGCATTGGGTCAAAAACTCCTGAAGGCCATAAGGCCAAAATGCATCTCGACCGTTGATTCTAGAAGACATGCACTGAAGGATCTTCGACTTCAGGTGAAAGCACAATGGGAGAAAGTGTAGGAGGGAGGTTTGAAACTTCTGAAGCCCAAAGAGCTGAAGCGATTCATAACCACTGATCTATTGGAGGACATGCATCAACATATCATGAAATCTAGGTAAAAGCGTTTCAGGAGGAGGCAATCAAGGAAATTTTAGACTCTTGAAGCGCAGATTATCGAAGTGGATCTTGATCGTTGATCGTGAAGGAGGATGAGGACCGCTAATTTGGTCCTGGTTGAAGGTTCTAAAGTCCCGAAGCTCCGGGAAAGATTTTTTTCAGCTAATCATAGGGTCATGGTCTTGGTTGTATGCAGATTGAGAGCTGAGGGAAGGAGGGATAAGAGCTGAATTGGTTGCCTTCGAGATAGAAAGGTGCTAAGGAAGGATTTAGCCACTATTTCTAGTCATGGTCACCTGGGAAGGTGGTTTGAAGGAAGCGCCTGCACAGGATGAAATTATGTGTCAACCAAGGATAACAGGCCACTATTATTTTTTGGAGAATGGGGATATGGTCTCCATGAAAAAAAAAATAAAGAGACATGTAGCATGGTTTGGCAATTTTGTTTAGAATATGCATAATTCTAACAAAATGGTCGCTTGCACATTTTGTAGAATTAGGAGGCTTAAGCACATCAACTCAATATGCATATTGAGGAAATGGAAGAAGATGAGGGAGCCTCCAGTCATGATAAGGAGGTCAAAGGACAAAATACCAGAGTTGGTAATGCAGAGACAGAGTCCAATGGACACAAGGGAAAAGGAGATCAGGAAACATTAATAGAAATGGTAAGAAGCTTGAAGATGGAAGTGCAGAGCTACAAAGCAGAAAGCAAGAGACTGGTGAGAGAGAAAATTTAGATAAATGCTTGAGTTTTGTAGATCTTGAATCAACTGCAAAGGAAAACGAGGAAGGGATTGAACTCAAGACAAGAGGAAGAAGGCATGTTTTATGAAAGGATAAATGATCATGGAAGAGTTGGTTATTCCAAAAGTGCTAGCAGAGCTCATGGACACAACTCACCTCCTTGCTCAAAAAGAAATATTTATGCATCGGATGATCCCGCAAATAGTCCAGAGGTGTGCCTTGTCAGGAAACAAGAGGTAGATAGTTTGCAAGGAGAGATGAGGAAGGTCATGCCACCTTCCTTCAATGGTGAAAGAGAGAGGGAAGATGATGTCGAAGAATGGTTTCTTGGGCTCCAGAGATATTTTCAGTTGCATAACTATTCATCAAACCTGGAAGCCTGGATTTCCACCTACCATTTACATGGGAAAGCTGCAGTGTGGTGGGACCAACTGAAGAAAGTGGAGCATGTTAATGAAAGTAGGATCACTTGGAAACAGTTCAAGAAGTACTTCCAGAAGGGATACCTCTCAGAGAATTTCTATGACAAGAAAATGCAGGAGTTATTTGAACTCAGGTTGGGAAGCATGAATATGGTAGAGTATGATAAGAAGTTCTTGGGATTGTTAAAATATGTCAGGTTCATTGGTGGTGAGAAAGTGAAAATACAGATATTTCGAAGTGGATTGCCAACATTTTATAAGGAAAATATCAAGTATGATGAACCCAAGACCTTGACTGAAGCCATCAAGAAGGCTAAATACCTATATGAGCAAGGCCAGGGAAGAGAAACCCTACATAAATCTTGGAAGGACAAGAAAAATGTGAAGTCCGATCAGAGGAGGAAAGGATTCAAACCTCCCTTCAATAGGAATGAGACTAATATAAATCATCAAGATCAGTATGCTAAGGGATATTTCAAGAAGGAAGATTCCTTGGGAAAAAGGGGAAGACCACCAATACAATGTTGGGGATGCAAGGAATATCACTTGTACAAGGATTGACCACACAGAAAATACAAAGTGAAGACTGTGCACAACATCCAAGAGGATACAATAGTCGAAGATATGGGAAGAATCTATGCATATTTAAATGATCGACAAGCAGAGTACCAATCCAATATGATCGAGGTGGAAGGTAAGATCATAAATCAACCTGTTGTTATTTTGATTGATTCAGGAGAAATTCATTGCTACATTGATCCTAATATAGTGGATAGATTACATTTGGAGAAAATTAAAATTGGAAAATCAAGTTTGGTTAAGTTAGCCACTGGAACCAAAAGAAGAATCCATGATATGGTTAAAAGTTGTTCCATATGTCTTAATGGCATGAATACTAGTACTGATCTAAATATCATACCATTGGGGTCTTATGATGTTCTAATTGGGATGGATTGGTTGGACAAGCATCATGTTGTCCTAGATTGTCATAACAAGACATTTACATGTCTTGATGGAAATGGAAAACAAATCACTGTGAAAGCAGTTCCAAGACCCATCTCTATCAGAGAGATTTCAGCACTACAACTGAAAAGATATTTTAGAAAAGGATGTCAACTGTATGAAACTCATGTGGAAGATCTAGATAATACTAAGGGGCCAAGCCTTGAAGATTTCTCGGTACTACAGGAATTTGAGGATGTATTCCAAGAAATGACCAGATTCCCACCAAGAAGGGAGATATATTTCTCAATTCATTTAGTGCCAGGAGCTTCCCCGGTGTCAAAAACACCTTACAGAATGAGCACACTAGAGTTAAAATAATTACAAATGCAGTTGGAGGAATTGTTGAAGAAAGGGTACATACTTACAAGTTTTTCACCTTGGGGAGCACCAGTACTTTTTATCAAAAAGAAGGATGGAACCTTGAGGCTGTGTATTGACTTTCGACACCCGAACAAGTACACTATAAACTACACGTATCTTCTACCCCAAATTGATGACCTCTTTGATCAGCTAAGAGGAGCAAAGATATTTTCAAAGATTGACCTGAGTGTGGGATACCATCAAATAAGAATCAAGGAAGAATACATTCATAATACAACCTTTAGGACCATGTATGGGCATTATGAATTTGTAGTGGTGCCATTTGTACTGACCAACACACCAATTGTTTTCATGTGGTTAATGAATGGCATATTCATAAATTATTTTGACAAGTTCGTCATAGTATTCCTAGATGACATACTTACCTATTCTAAGTCTGAAGAGGAGCATGAACATCACTTGAGATTTGTATTGCAAGTAATGAGATAACATCAATTGTATGCCAAGTTGAGTAAGTGTTATTTTTATCAAAAAATGATCCATTACTCGGGACACATTATTTCAGAGCAGGGCATAGCAGTAGATCCAGAGAATATCAAAGCCATTAGAGGGTGGCCAACACCCAGAAATGTGTCATACGTCAGATCTTTTATGGGATTAGATGGATACTACAGAAGGTTCATAGTACGATTGTCTAAGATTTCTCATCCCATCACTTCTTTTCAAAAGAAGGGAACTAATTTGAATGGACACTCAAGTGTGAAAATAATTTTAATCTGTTGAAGGAATTACTTACTAGTGCACCTGTGTTAAATATTTCTAACCCAAATGAAAGTTTTGTGGGATGTAAAGATTCTTGTAAGGAAGGACTTGGGGGAGTCCTCACACAAAATGGACATGCCATTGGATATGAGTCCAGAAAGCTTAAGGAACATGAGAGGAACTATGCCATGCATGACTTGGAACTTGTTGCCATTGTTCACGCCTTGAGGATGTGGAGGCATTATCTCATGGGGAAGAAATTTGAATTAAGAACAAACCACATTGGTCTGAAGTATCTTTTTGAACAACAGACCTTGAATGCCAGGAAAACAAGATGGATGGAATTTTTACGTGAGTATGACTTCAATATCAAGCATATCAAGGGAAAGGAGAATAAATTTGTCGATGCACTTAGTAGGAGATTGAATCTCATGCATGCTACGGATGTCAGTATGCATCATTTAGACTTGAATAGAAGAATTTTAGATGGTCTTGTTATAGATCATCATTACCTACAGGTAAAGGAAAAATTACAGCAAGGAGATGCACAACAGAAAATAAAGGAGTATGAGATAAAGGGAGATGGATTACTCATGCATAAAAATAGAATCTATGTTCCTAGTTCCGGAGAACTGAGGAATGTGATACTAAAGGAAATGCATGATGTTCCTTATGCTGGACATCCTGGTTACCAGAAAAAAATTACAACAGTAAGAAGCCATTTCTTTTGGTTGGGAATGAAGAAGTATGTTTTTTATTACATCGCTCGAGGTATGGAATGTCAGAAGGTGAAGGCTAAGCTTAGGCACCCAACGGGTTTGCTGTAGCCATTGCCAATTCCAAAGAATAAATGGGAAGTGATCACCATGGATTTCATCACGGGATTACCCAAAAAGAATAAGCAACATGATTCAATCATGGTGGTGGTTGACAAATTAACAAAGGTTGCTCATTTTGTGCCTGTGAAGACAACGCATATAGCGGATAATATTGTAGAAATTATCATGAAGGAAAGTGCTAGGTTGCATGGGATACCTAGGAAAATTGTCTCGGACAGAGATACAAAATTTACCTCCAACTTATGGAGGGGATTGTTTAAAGGATTTGACACAAATCTAAACTTTAGCACAACATATCATCCCTAGACAGATGGGCAAACAGAGAGAGTCAATCGAATAATTGAAGACATGTTGAGAATGTATGTGATGGATAAGCCATCTAAGTGGGAAGATTACTTACACTTGGTTGATTTTGCATATAATAATGGGTATCAATCTTTATTGCGAATTATCCCATTTGAAGCCTTGTATGGTAGGAAATGCAATACTCCAGTGAGCTAGGACAACCCAACAGATGGAGTGGTACCTAGTCCGGAGTTTCTCAAGGACATGGAAGACCAGGTGGTCAATATTAAGCAGAATTTAAAGGCGGCTTAGGATAGAAAGAAATTTTATGCAGACAAGAACAGGACAGCTAGAGAATTTAAAGTAGGGGAGCATGTACTTTTGAAAGTGAAGCCTAAGAAAATCTCTTTGAAATTGGGTAGTTGTACAAAGCTGGCAGCCAGATTATGTGGTCCATTTGAAGTATTGGATAGAATAGGGCTAGTTGCGTACATGCTTGCATTACTAGCTTCCATGAATGTACATAATGTATTTCATGTATCTTTATTAAAGAAATATGTACATGATCCTAACCATGTTATTGATTGGCATCTGATTTAGGTAGAGACAGAGGGATATTTTCAGGTTCAACCAGTACAGGTATTGGAAAGAAAGGTAAAAATGCTATGGAATCGAGTTATAGAGCTGGTAAAAGTTCAGTGAGCCTACTATAGTCCTGAAGATGCTACCTGGGAGCATGAATATGCCATGCGGGCAGAGTACCCGTAAATTTTTGAATAAATTTGAGATTTTTATCCCTATTTTGTATATGCACTAAGGACAGTGCCAAAATAAGGGGGAGGGGATGTAACACCCCGGGTTTTGAACCCCCATTTTAAATAATTTATTTTTACAATGCTGAGAGGCCTGAGTGCCCAAACAAATATTTAAAGGGCCAGTATGCCAAAGAAATGTAATGATTTGATCATTATTAATAATAAACACATCGTTGGCTTCTAGACAGACAAGGACTAGAATTATAGGGAGCTATGATTCCACAAGAGATGGGGCTTGAGAGGCTAATTGTTTAATCCCATGTTAATTACCTTTTTGCCTAAATTAGGGGAGTCGGTTACATGAGCTTATTGGGGAGGCCAGGAGGTTCTTTATTTCCCCACAAACATACTTAAACCCGCCCCTAGTCCGATTGTGGGGTTGGTCATTGCCTTCTCATTCCATAACCTTTGTGTTACCTCATTATTACCCTCACGCACTCCCATGCACTTACCTACCTCCTCCATCCATCCTCACATGAGTATTGGTCTCAGGAAGGGGGACCGAACTGCGAAAGCCACAGGATAGTTGGTTGTAGTGGTCGCTGGTGTGATATAGTCATGCCTTGAGGCTTGCATGTCTGAGATGCAGTGGCCTGTGTCCAACATGGCTTACAGTTGCAAGTCTTGAGAGTTCTATCATTGAGATTTTGGACTAGTTGCACTGGAGGCTCAAATAGGAGAAGGACTGCATGAGGGATTGCATGGCAGAGAAAGGTGGAGGTCTGTTCTCTTGGGTGGTGCAAGATGGGTAGAAGAGATTTGGGTACTTGGATTTTTGTGAGTGTTGGGAAGCCTGTGAGATCTTGAGACATGACTGGTTTGGGAATCCAAGTTCACTCTGGAACCGTCCTTGTGGATTCATAGCCCTGGCTCAGGGGTGATGCTGATGTTGAGATTTGGAGCAGTAGTTTCTATGGTTGGGTGGAACATCCTTGGTCTGTAGCCAGTTGGTGTCATCTTTCATAAAGATAAGTGCTCTCTATTGTGATGTTATTATCTGTGTATGAATATTTTTCCGTTGTATATTTAATTATCGTTAATTGAATGTTTAGAACATGCATGCTTGCTGGATATTATTGTGCATGTCATTAATTCTCTTATCTTATGCATATTTGATAAATAAAGAAGGTAAAGGTACGAGAAATAATTCCAAGGGTGGGCTTGCAGGTGGCATACCCCGACTTATGGTTGGCTGGGTATGTTACAAGGTCGATCATAGAAATAGGGGGGGCACAGAAGAAAGCCAAGGAACATAGGGACATCATGAAATACACAATTACGAAGGATGATGTCGACTTTGTAGTAGAGATATTTTAGGAGCATGCGACTGAGGAATATGAGGAGGACGAGAACCAAAGAGAAATAATCATGAAGGAATTGGCATAGGTTAAACAAGTCATGGAATGGATATAAGCGACACAGATAAAGGATAAAGGAAACAAACCAATCCAGTGATCGATAGAGGCAAGGGACAGAACCGCACAGGGTGATGAATAAACAATCCAAATAATAGCGCATGTAAGTCCAGGTTTCCGCATTACAAAAAATATGTTGCAATTCGAGGAGGAAATGGCACAGACACCACTTAAGGACTTAGCACACATAGAGTTCGTTTTAGAAAAATAACCAACGAAAGCACTGTACAGGTTGTAAGTCAACGTCACACAGGAGGTATAGTCACAGGGCAGGGAGGATGTCAAATAAACGGAGGTCTCCATAGATGGTAAGGAAGCGATACAAATCATCTTGGAAAAATTTAAGATCGAGACGCAGGAAGAGAAACAAGGCATGAATAACCTCGAAAATAAACTGCATGAGATATTCAAAACAATTCGAGAAAGAAAGCAGACAATGGAGAGAAGCATTGAAGAACATATATAGATCATTACACATATGATCGAGGGGTACAAGCAGGAGATAGAGGAGATAAATAAAAAACTTACACCTACAACCCCTTCAGAAGTGACAACCGAGAGAGAACAACAGGCATCACAACAAACAAAGATGATTTCCATAGAAGCCAAGGAAGTTTCAGAAACTTTTGATAGGACTGCGCAAATATGGACTAGTCTTGAGGAAGACAAGAAGGTCCAACAATTGGATCAACAAGAATAAAAATCCAATGCTGCAATGTAGGAGTTGAAGCAGTGACATAAGGAAATTAGCATCACCAACAGGTTGAAATGCATGCAAGAGATTAAGAACCTGCAAATGGAACTAGAGACTGTGTATACAAATAAGTAGGCAAGGCAGGCTCAATTGGAGCTACTCCAGGATAAAGAAACACAAATAATTGCAAAACAAGAGGTAGAAAATACAAGGATGGAATAGGCTCATACAAAGAGCACACAGTCATTAAAAGAACATATTACAGTGCATATGGTAGAGACACTAACAAATAAATATACACAGGTGAAAGAAAAAGGGGAGGAACTAGTAGGAAAGTTCCAAGGTTTGGAGAAGGTTGTGCAAGGAGAACAAACCGCCTGAGTGACTCGGGACGAGCCACGTGTCATTTTTGTTGATGATTACAACTTCATGAGACATCCTACAAAACACCTAAGGCTTTCACTTTCAGGATTAAGGCAAGTGACCTTATGGATTTCACTCTTAAGACCTTAGGGCATTGGACTAAAACTACCAGAAGTCGGGCCTTACTCCATAGGGCTAAGACTATTAAAAAAATAAAAATAAGAAAGAAATACCTTAAGGAAATACATTAAACCTACTCTACCTAATTTAATGTTTTGATTTTGAGAAACCTATTTTTTAGGGGGTCAGATGACATATCCCAAATCAGGGATCCTAAACTTGATCTTATCTTTCGTCCCAATAAACTCCCCATATCACGTCCCAATATGAGGGAACATCCACAAAAATGGCCCTACCTTGGAACCTACAACTCCTACTCAACCCTGGAACCTTCCACCTCGAACCAACCATGGGGACGAAGTGCATAGACTAAGATAGTGTCTAAAGGCTAAATGAAATACAGATGTTATTTTAAATCCATCTCCAAGAAATATCTACATATCTATGATTTCCACGTACTACTAAACATGGCTAGTTGCTTGGCTAACTTGACTCCTTGGCTTTGCAACTGAGATACTCGAATGAGTGAGATGAACTGTGAGGGAGCCCATGAGTTGGGTGTGCCCATGTGATGGGTGTGTCATTCCTCTCTGAGACTGAGATGGGATGATGTATACCCCTATGTGGGGTGACGATGGCATGAGATGGGTGTATCTATGTGTATTCTCCTATGTGGGTTGAGCATGCCCATGAGATGGGTGTGTCGTTTGAGATGAAACGATGTCACTATTAAATTTGAATGTTTTTGTTACGAAGTAGAGACGAATTTTCATCGGCATAGAGTCGTTTTTGCGACCAAGATGATTTTTTTTCCCTCGAAATTAATTCGTCGGTCTAGCAGCCACACATGGATCTTTGACGATCTAGCGACTGGGAAAAGAAGCCTATTCACAATAGGGAAACGTTCGGCTAGCGACGAATGTTAGTCGGTCAAACAAATAATATTAGTCGCAAGAGTGACCAAGACAACCCTGGCAAACTTAGTCAATAAACCACTATGAGTCACTAGAACGATGAATATTAGTCCCTAGAGTGACCAAACCATCGGTTAAACAGGTCAAACGAAGGAGGATCAGTTAGTCGCTAGAACGACCAAGTGACCTAGTTTGCGACCAAATGGAAATACAAGAAACTAACACATTGGTCGCTCTAGTGACTAACACGTTGGTCTCTCTAGTGACTAACACATTGATGTTTGTGACCAATTGGAAATACTAGCGACGAACATGTTAGTCGCTAAAGCGACCAATATTGGGTTTTTTTTTTTTTTTTAAATTATGCCATTCACACAGGATCTTAACTAAATTTGATAATAGGTATTTAAGTGTGTCCAATCATGATGGTCATGTAATTGTAGGATCTTAACTAAACCTTGATTTCAAAATGGGGTGGATGATATGG
>ML777629.1:893727-907471 GCA_009831015.1 Picea engelmannii | reverse complement strand
GACATGAATAATAAAGGTATGATAGGATATGATTAGGGGACTAGAAAAATGGAAGGGGGGAAGAAAACAAGGAGAGTAGGTGTTACCCTAAGAATATCAAGGTGATAATGGAGGAGAAAGATATGGGTAAGACTACCTAGAAATAACCATCAAATGGACAGGTAGTAGGATGGAGTTCCCTACGAATAAGGATAGGAATTCCAGCCTAAGGGATCTTGGATGAAAATGATAAAGAAGGGGTAGATTCCATGGGTGAAGGAAGAGTGGAAGGATGAAGGATTTATTGTAAAGTAAGAGGTTCCAACATAGGAAAAATACGAGGAAGAATGTCACTTGGTCATTTAAGGATTGTGTGAGGATTTAGCACTGCTAGAGACTTAACACCCAAACCATCCCAAGAAGAGATAAGAAGGAGGATCCGAGAGAAGAATTGGGTCACATATTAGTAAAGGGGTATCAGTAATGTCCAAATGGGATATGGGATCCATGACTAGGTTATTTATGAACCAATAATTAGTATTAAGGTATAACCAATGTCAAGGGAGAGAAATAATGGCCTTATGTCCTAAATGAAGAGTCTCAAGTCAAGCACCAAAAGGAAAAACCACGAATATTCTCAATTTGTGTCATTGAAATCATCCTTGAACCATGAAACAAGACCTTCATAGGGTATATTTCGCCTACTAGAGGGATATGGGTGCCATGATTAAACCACAACAAAGGCCCTAAAAAAGAACATGTCTCGGTTCCACACATCGCATAGTTATTGGGTACATCATGGCTAGGGTTTTGTAGCACTTGAGTGGGATATGACGAAAATGATGCAGGAGCATCGCCAACACATCAAGCGAGCCAACGTGGAGCGGAAGACAGTTGGATGAGCCAGCACACATTTTGAAAATACTTTGGGAATGTTGCGCAAAGTCTTTAATGAAGCCATTTATGAAGGCGCACTTTGTATGTTGTAATGGACCTTGAGCAGATAGCTCTCGTCCTTAGGTAGATAGACGACATTTAATATAGTTAATGCTGGTAGATAGGATTTAATTGTAGATTTTATAGCTTTATAAGTCCAAGAGGGAAAACGGATATAGGCACCCTCATTGTATTATTGTAAAATAATCGAAATAGAAGCAAGAAGAGAAGAGCAAGCAGAGAGTTGTGTAAAGAACACCCATGTACAGATATTGAATTAATAGAAGAAATATTTGATTCAAATCCATGGTTATGTGTCTATTCTCTGTGTATTGATGTTATGCTCATGAATATTTGTTTCCTGTCATACATTTGCTTGTATATGTTGTGTATGTGATTTCACGGTTGAATTGAAGTCTGAGAGGGAGATGGA
The DNA here is from genome assembly GCA_009831015.1 of Picea engelmannii. Taxonomy (NCBI): domain Eukaryota; kingdom Viridiplantae; phylum Streptophyta; class Pinopsida; order Pinales; family Pinaceae; genus Picea; species Picea engelmannii. Next base: position 906,123 of record ML777629.1, on the reverse strand, counting down.
ATGAGTTTCAATTGTTTCTCTAATTGAGACAGAGAATTCCTGCAAGGAGTGCATTCGAATTGTCCGCAAGGAGTGCGTTGACAGAAGGGTACAGTTAGAGATAGATTTTTCTCTCATTTTCTCAAAGGTGCAGTTAGGCACAGTGCCGTGCAAGGAGTGCGCATGCCAAGTTAAGTATCAGAGTTGCGATTCTGAGAAAAATTATTTGAAAGACTGCTGCTGTAGGAGTGCGCAGAGTCGAGTGCCTTCAACACTTAGCATTGTTGAAGATTTTCCGCAAGGAGTGTGTGAAAGGTTTTCTTTCTGAAGACTGAAGTCAAGAACAGGCTCAGGAAAGGATAGACCTTTGAATCTGAGGAAGGATGGCAAAGAGAAGTTGTGCTTGAAGCGTTCGAACAAGTGCTGAAAGCTTGCGACAGGTGGACAAGTCTTCGTGGAGGAAGCTCTTGTTTCATTTTGCAGAATTATCAAAAGAAGAATGGACGGACAAAATCATCTGAGGAGATTTCACGAAGTTCCGTGGACTGTTAGATCTTCCAAAGGTGCGAGGAAGTTACAGCGTAAGTGATGGAAGGGTTTCGAAGCTCAGGAGGGGCAGAGCCATCGATCTGAGTCATAAGGATCATTTGAGCTACACGCGTATCGTGTATCGGGGACTCGCAAGGTGAATTTCCAAAAGTTCACAACAACAATTGCGATCTTGCGAGACGCAAGATCTCGAAAACCAAAGGGTAGCGTGTGGGACCATAGAAGTGAGTGTCAGACAGGTGGCAGAGAGTGGGAGATCTCGTGAACTCGGAGGTTCGCAGGGTGAGAGCCCAAGTATTGGGTACTCCAAGTCACGAAGACGCGAGGTTGCGAGTAGCGAAAGCGCGATAGGATTGTATCGGAGTTTCGGCGCATCGGGTATCGGGGGTTGGAAAACTGAGAGCTTGATATCGTGAGTTGCGAAGTCGCAATAAAGCCGAAGTCGCAATAGAGGAAAGAGGAAGTCAGCGTTGGTTGACATATCGGGTCTCGGGGATTCGAGAGCCCAGCGAGCAACCGAGAACTTGAGAAGTCGCGAGTTCTGATTTCCCGATAAGTGACCAAAGGGAATTCGTGCAAGAAGAGAATCTGTGGGTGCAGATTTCCCGATAGATAAATAGAAGAACCTTGGAGTTCTTCGGGCCGAGTGGAAAGAAGATCCTGTGAGAGCGGACGTGCTCCGAGGAGTGCGACTGCGTCAGGTTTGGTATCATAGAGGGAATATCTCTTTGTTTTCTGAAACAGAGAGAGAAGAGAATTCATCATGCCGCCCAGAAGAGAGAGACAATCACCCGACCCTGAAGATAGGGAGGTGAGAAGAAAAGGCAGGCCGGCAGGAAATCCAGAAATAGAGAGGCAAATGCGTGATCTCTGAGCTAGACTCGAGGAGATGGAGACAGCGCAAAGACGCACAACCAGTGTTGGAGATCTAAGTGACTCCGAAGGTGAAGTTGAAGTCGAAAAACAAGAGGAAGTTGCAGCCGAAGATGCATCAAATGAGCGATTGATTAAAGCTATTGCCAGGATGGGTGCGAAGGCGAAATCGGACATTCCAGTCTACGAGGGGAATCTTGATGCAGAGGAGATACTAGACTGGATTAGAGCTCTTGACACCCACTTCGACTATGAATATATAGAAGAGGATAGGAAGGTCAGACATGTTGTCACACGTTTGAAAGGACATGCAACATTGTGGTGAGATGAGCTACAAGCTGACAGACGCTGCAAAGGCAAGCAGAAGATCAAGAGTTGGGATCGAATGATTGCGAAGATGAAGGAAAAATTCATCCCAAGAGACTATCAAATTACTCTGTTCAGGAGGATGCAGAACCTGAGACAGAAGCTGATGATAGTGAGAGAATACACTGAGGAATTCTATCGACTAAACATCAAAGCAGGTCATCGGGAGAGTGATGATGAGAAGGTTGCCAGATATATGAATGGTCTGAGATACGACATTCAGGATGAATTAAGCATGGTTACCATCAGGACGGTGCAGGATGCTTATTAGATGGCTCTGAAAGCTGAAGAGAAGCTGAGCCGTAAGCAAGGTCAGTGAGGGAGAGGCAGGAGTCAGCCCAGAGGCAAGGCAGTTGCCCAGGAGAAATATCAGAAGCCTAAGGAGGAATGGAAGAAACCTCAAGGTAAGATTGAGAGAGGTGGAACCTCATAGTGAGGACAACAATATGTTGAACAGAGAGGGTAGCATACAGAGCAAAAGGGAGATTATGCTGACGCAAACACTTTTCCTCGTACCAGAGGTAGGGGAAGAGGCCGAGGTGGAGTAATCACATGCTTCACATGTGGAAAGAATGGGCACAGGTCATTCGAGTGTCTAGAGAAAAAGAAGGACATTGGGGAAGCTCACATCACCGAGGCACAGAGGTGTGATGTTGAGACCGAAGACACAGAAGGTGGAAGGTAGCTGATGATGTGTAAAGTTCTCTTAACACCCGGGAAGGAGGTGGAGGAATCAGCTCAAAGGACAAGACTGTTCAGGACAACTTGCAAAACCAAGGACTGGGTATGCAAGGTTATTGTTGACAGTGGTAGCACAGATAATCTCGTTTCAACCGAGATGGTGGAGAAGTTGGAGCTGGAGACAACTGATCACCCGAGTCCATACAAAGTTTCATGGCTACAGAAGGGACATCAGGTGAGTGTCACTAAATAGTGTTTAGTTGAATTCAAGATAGGAGGGTATAATGATAAGGTCTTATGTGATGTCATTCCTATGGATGTATGTCATTTATTGCTGGGTAGACCATGGAAATATGACAGAAATGTGGTTCATGATGGGAGAATGAACACATATACTTTAGAGAAGGATGGGAGAACATACAGGTTGCTTCCGATAAAGGATAAGGAGGTGAAGCCGGAAGTAAGCAACAAAATACTTCTCATGAGTGGGAAGGAACTTCTTACAGAGATGGAGAAGAAAGAAGATCCACAATTCTTTGTGGTCAAGAAGCCGAGAATCATTCTGACTAGCACAATATTGGATGACTTACCAGAGGAGATTCAGGAACTACTGGAAGAGTTCGCTGACATCATAGTGGACGAATTACGTCATTTGTTGCCACCCATGAGAAGTGTGAGTCATCATATAGACCTCATACCAGGAGCTAGTTTGCCGAATAAAGCTGCGTATAGGTTGACGCCGCAAGAAAATGAGGAGGTCAAAAAGTACGTCCAGGAGTTATTGGACAAAGGATTGGTCAGAGAAAGCTTGAGTCCATGTGTTGTTCCAACAGTACTCAGTCCAAAGAAGGATGGAGGCTGGAGGATGTGTACCGAATCAAGAGCGATCAACAAGATAACCATCAGGTACAGATTTCCATTGCCGAGAATGGATGATTTGATGGATTGCCTGAGCGGGGCAAAATATTTTTCAAAGATAGATTTGAAGAGCGGATATCACCAGATTCGCATGAGAGAAGGCGATGAGTGGAAGACATCCTTCAAAACCAACGAAGGACTGTATGAATGGCTTGTTATGTCGTTTGGCTTGACGAATGAACCGAGTACGTTTATGAGATTGATGAATGAAGTCCTGAGGGAATTCATCGGGAAATTTGTCATTGTGTATCTAGATGACATACCGATTTACAGTAAATCAGAGGGTGAACATTTGAAGCATTTGGCCATTGTGATGAGGAAGCTACAGCAGGAGAAGTTGTTGATTAACATGAGAAAATCTTCATTCATGAAGACAGAGCTCATTTATTTTGGATTTGTCATATCGGCGAATGAATTGAGGATGGATCCGGACAAGGTGGAAGTGATTAAGAATTGGCCATCACCGAGAAATATTTTCGAGGTGAGAAGTTTTCATGGTTTGGCTAGTTTTTACCAAAAATTCATCAGGAATTTCAGTGGGATTAGTGCAGCGATGATGGACACAGTGAAGAAGAGACATAATTCTTTTCATTAGACAGCAGAGGTTGAGAAGAGCTTCAATCTGTTGAAGCAGAAGATCACGGAACAACCAGTGTTGGTGTTGCCGAATTTCCAGAAAACATTTTAGGTGAAATGTGATGCAAGTGAGTTTGCCATAGGAGCGGTCTTGAGTCAGGAAGACAGGCCGGTTGCATATTTCAGCGAGAAGCTCGATGAGGTGAAATTGAAATACTCCACGTATGATAAGGAATTCTATGCTATCATACAGGCATTGAAGAAGTGGAGGCATTACTTGATCCCAAAAGAATTTGTTTTGTATAGTGATAATCATGCATTGCAGTTTGTGAGTCAGCAAGAGAAGTTGAATCAGAAGCATGCAAAATGGGTAGAGTATATGCATAATTTCACATTTGTGATTAAGCACATTTCGGGTACTGCTAAAAAAGTGGTTGATGCTTTGAGCAGGAAATGTTTGTTGTTGCAGGAATTCTGAGTCAAACCATTGGGTTTTGAAAATCTCAGGGACATGTACGCAGATGATGCAGATTTTGCAGAGGCATATGAAGCAACTGAGAAACTAGTTCTCAGAGACAGAAGCCCATGGATAGATTATATGATCCAGGAGGGATTTTTGTTCAGAGGCAATCAATTGTGCATTCCAAATTTCTCCATGAGAGAGAACCTGTTGAAGGAGAAGCACAGTGGTGGATTGGCAGGACATTTCGGCCACGACAAGACATTCGCGAAGCTGAGCGAATCATATTTTTGGCTAGGGATGTGAGAATATGTCAAAAGGTTTGTTGACAGATGCAGAATTTTCCAGCATTCGAAGGGGAGAAAGCAGAATATAGGACTCTATCAGCCATTTCCCATACCAGAGAGGCCATGGGAAGCGATAAGAATGGATTTTGTATTGGGATTGCCGAGGACACAAAGAGGCGTTGATTTGATCTTTGTGGTCGTGGACAGGTTTTCTAAAATGGCACATTTCATCCCATGCCAGAAAACCAGCGATGCAACTCATATCGCAAATTTGTTTTTCAAAGAGATCATTCGACTTCATGGGTTACTGAAAAGCATAGTTTCGGACAGAGACACCAAATTCATAGGAAATTTTTGGAGGACCTTATGGAAGAATCTAGGAACTAACTTGGCGTTTAGTTCATCTTATCATCCACAAACTGATGGACAAACAGAAGTGGTCAACAGAAGTCTGGGAGACTTGCTGAGAAGCTTGGTGACAGAACACCATAGCAGCTGGGATAACATATTACCACAGGCAGAGTTTGCATACAACGATTCAGTGAATCAGAGTACAGGTAAAAGTCCATTTCAGGTTGTATATGGGATGTAGCCGAGAGGATTTTATGAATTGTGGGATTCAGAATAGACTGCTACTAACAGCGCTAGTGCAGAGGAATTTGCTGAAGAGATGAAGGAACTTCACAGTAGAGTGAAGGAGCGACTATTGAAAACAAGTCAGGAGTACAAGCGTAGAGCAGATCAACATCGGAGACAAATTCAGTTTGAATTTGGTGATCTGGTTCTGGCACATTTGAGGAAGGAAAGGTTCCCAAGGGGAACATACAATAAGTTGAAAATGAAGAAAATTGGACCATGCAAGGTCTTAAGAAAATTCGGGGAGAATGCTTATGAGATTGAGTTGTTGGATGGCATCAGAATATCTCCGATATTCAATATCGCAGATTTATACCCATACAGATCTGGAGAAGCAGAGACTGCAACTGAGCAACAAGTGATCCAGTGGACGAAGCATATGCCTATAGCAGAGAAGTCGTAGATGGAATGCATACTGGACAAGAGAGTGGGTAAGAAGACTAGGAGGAAAGAGTATTATGAGTACCTGGTCAAACGGAAGAACCACCCAGTGGAAGATGCCAGCTGGGAGAGTGAAGCAGTGATACAGAAGCATGGACAGACCATGCAGGAGCTCATGGACAGGAGCCCATAAAAGTTTTCAAGATGAGGATTATGATGCAGGAGCATCGCTAGCACATCAAGCGAGCCAGCGTGGAGCGGAAGACAGCTGGATGAGCCAGCACACATTTTGAAAATACTTTGGGAATGTTGTGCAAAGTCTTTAATGAATCCATTTATGAAGGCAAACTTTGTATGTTGTAATGGACCTTGAGCGGATATCTCTCGTCCTTAGGTAGATAGACGACATTTAATATAGTTAATGTTGGTAGATAGGATTTAATTGTAGATTTGATAGCTTTAGAAGTCCAAGAGGGAAAACAGATATAGACACCCTCATTGTATTATTGTAAAATAATCGAAACAGGAGAAAGAAGAGAAGAGCAAGCAGAGAGCTGTGTAAAGAACACCCACGTACAGATCTTGAATTAATAGAAGAAAGATTTGATTCAAATCCATGGTTATGTGTCTATTCTCTGTGTATTGATGTTATGCTCATGAATATTTGTTTCCTGTCATACATTTTCTTTTATATGCTGCGTATGTGATTTCACAGTTGAATTGAAGTCTGAGAGGGAGATGAAATGAGTTTCAATTGTTTCTCTAATTGAGCCAGAGAATTCCTGCAAGGGGTGCAGTCGAATTGTCCGCAAGGAGTGCGTTGACAGAAGGGTTCAGTTAGAGATAGATTTTGCTCTCATTTTCTCGAAGGTGCAGTTAGGCACAGTGCCGTGCAAGGAGTGCGCAGGCCAAGTTAAGTCTCAGAGTTGTGATTCTGAGAAAAATTATTTGAAAGACTGCTGCTACAGGAGTGCGCAAAGTCGAGTGCCTTCAACACTTAGCGTTGTTGAAGATTTGCCGCAAGGAGTGCATGCAAGGTTTTCTTTCTGAAGACTGAAGTCGAGAACAGGCTCAGGAAAGGATAGACCTTCGAATCTGAAGAAGGATGGCAAAGAGAAGTTGTTCTTGAAGCGTTCGAACAAGTGCTGAAAGCTTGTGGCAGGTGGACAAGTCTTCGTGGAGGAAGCTCTTGTTTCATTTTGCAGAATTATCAAAAGAAGAACGGACGGACGAAATCATCTGAGGAGATTTCGCGAAGTTCCGTGGACTGTTGGGTCTTCCAGAGGTGCGAGGTAGTTACAACGTAAGTGATGGAAGGGGTTCAAAGCTCAGGAGGGGCAGAGCCATCGATCTGAGTCACAAGGATCATTTGAGCTATGCGCGTATCGTGTATCGGGGACTCGCAAGGTGAAGTTCCAAAAGTTCGCAACAAGAATTGCGATCTTGCGAGACGCGAGATCCCGACAACCAAAGGGTAGCGTGTGGGACCGTAGAAGTGAGTGTCGGACAGGTGGCAGAGATCGGGACATCTCGCGAACTCGGAGGTTCGCAGGGTGAGAGCCCAAGTATTGGGTACTCCAAGTCGCGAAGACGCGAGGTTGTGAGTAGCGAAAGCGCGATAGGATTGTATCGGAGTTTCGGTGCATCGGGTATCGGGGGTTGGAAAACCGAGTGCTTGATATCGCGAGTTGTGAAGTCACGATAGAGCCAAATTCCTGATAGAGGAAAGAGGAAGTTAGCGTTGGTTGACATATCAGGTCTCGGGGATTCGAGAGCCCAGCGAGCAACCGAGAAATTGCGAAGTCGCGAGTTCCGATTTCCCGATAAGTGACCAAAGGGAAGTCGTGCAAGAAGAGAATCTGTGGGTGCAGATTTCCCGATAGGGAAATAGAAGAACCTTGGAGTTCTTCGGGCCGAGTGGAAAGAAGATCCTATGAGAGAGGACATGCTCCGAGGAGTGCGGCTACGTCAAAAAACCACATCATCTCTCACTTCAATGTCTTTGGCATAAGATTTGGACATGAGTGCCATTTATATGTGTTGCATACTACATATGGGTCTTGGGGTTAAGATGTAGTCATCACATGCAAAGACTAAGATAAAAAAAATGGAGGCTAACATGTTAACAAAAATTTCTTTATATTTTGTACTCAAATTCTATGGCATTGAATTATTTTCTTTATGAAGCCCTAAAATATGTATCACAGAGATTGGAAGATTCATTTTCCGATTTTGGCGGCATGGCCCCTCTGTCGAATCGGGGCCCTCCTTTATCTCCTCTGTCAATTTGGACCAATATCTCCTCTATCTCCTATATTGTCAAACTGGACTGCTAGTGTCTGGATATCCGATCATGAGTGATCTTTGTTGAGAGGGGAGATATGACAGTCGGGATACTAGGGTGTCGAGTTGGGCCACTATCTCCTCTGTCTCCTATGTCGAGTCAAATCGCTATTGTCTAGATATCTGATCACGAGTGATATTTTTCGAGAGAGGAGCTATGGAATTCGGGATACTAGGGTGTAGCTGGGAGGAATGAGCTAGGGAGAAAGGGTGCAATCAAGAGCTAGGGAGATAGAGCAGTCAAAAGCTAGGGTGCATTCGAGAGATGAGAGCTAGGGCATGTAGTCGAGATATACTGATCTCGATCCTTCGGGATATACTCTCGAGCAAGGGAAGTCTAGATATGGACTAGTCGATCGACTGTTACAATGGTCGAGGGCAGTTAAGATATGGACCTGCGCAAACCTAGTTTTTGGTTATATATTTTATATAATATATAAATTATAAATATATAAAATATATATTATATATTATATATTATATATAATATATATATTATATATTATATATTATATATAATATATCTATTATATATAATATATATATTATATATTTATAATTTATATAATATATAAATTATAAATATATAAAATATATATTTTATATAATATATAATTTATATATTTATAATTTATAATTTTGCTCATATAAATATCTCCCATATGCAGCATGAAATATTGTTAAAAAGTGGCCCACATTGAAAAGGATGATTTCAATTATGCATTGTTTGAGAGGCATGAACTACATATTAGGATTAGGACTTGCACTTAGACCAACTAGGACTCGGAATATAACTTAGACTTAAACTTAGACTAGCCCCAAGTCCCCATAGTTGGGGGGGCCCTTGCATTTTAACTTTTCATTGTCCATTTTTAGGGATTTATGGCATCACACATGCCCTATGTGATATAACAATGGTCATTTCAAATACATTTGTAACATGAAGTATGGTTCTCATGATTGTCCAAGATGGAATGCTCTAGGGTCAAACGACAAGGTACAAGATCATATAAATTTTCTAAGGGATGCATGGGCCATTCATCACAATGATTTTTATGGTGATGATTAAACAATGAATGAAAAGAGGGATTTTTCATCACAACTATGGCACACATACATTGTATATACAATGTAGAACCTGAAATAAAAATGAAGAAAGGATAATGCAAACTTAAAACTATTTTCAAGCTATTTGTGTACTTTGAAAGAAAAATAGGGTTTATGGTTTAGATGATGAATTGATGATGGAAACAAGTGGGTGTGTGAGTCAAATTTTAGTCCATAAACCCTTCCATGTCATTAAGGCATGCAAATAGTCTATCCATGTCAAATTTCAGTGCATAAAGAAACAATTTGAAAAAATTTCAATGTTGGCCCCATTCATAGGTCACCATTGCCAATGTCTAGTCCTAGTACAATGTATGTTTGTTGTTCCTTTTAAAATTCATTCGACAATACACATGTTATTGCATCTAGTACTACAAGGAAATTTTTTTATGGTGTTGATTAAACAATGAACGAAAAGAGGGATTTCTCATCACAACTATGACACACATACATTGTATATATAATGTAGAACCTAAAAGAAAAATGAAGAAAGGATTATGCAAATTACTTAAAAATTGTATCAAGCTATTTGTGTACTTTGAAAGAAAAATAGGGTTTATGGTTTACATGATGAATTGATGATGGAAACAAGTGGGTGTGTGAGTCAAATTTTAGTCCAGAAACCATCCCATATCATTAAGGCATGAAAATAATCTATCCATGTCAAATTTTAGTGCATACAGAAATAGTTTGAAAAAAATTCAACGTTGGCCCCATTCACAGGTGACAGTTGCCCATTTCTAGTCCTAGTAAAATTTCTATTCGTTGTGCCTTTTAAAATTCATTTGATAATACACACACTCCCACATCTAGTACTGCAAGGACATATTTTTATGGTGTTGATTAAACAATGAACAAAAGGAGGGATTTTGCATCACAACTATCACACACATACATTGTATATACAATGTAGAACCTGAAAGAAAAATGAAGAACCCTCATGGATACACATGATTGAGTGTTTGGATACTTGAGAGGTGCAATGTAGTACAAGGTACAAGGTGACACTTCCACATTATTCCCTAATGAAAGCCTCTTTTATGAGTTTGAAAAGCTTCATTGAAAATTTATACAAGGAAGGGTCGATCAACCCTTACATAGTAGGAAAAATAACAAAAAATATTAATTGGAAATATGAATCGATAAGTTGTGATAAACCCTTCCTTGTTCCTGACCTAGTGATATACCATTCTATGAGACAAAGAGTTGCTTGAAATGGAACAATTATCATTATGCTCCCAATGCAAATATCTTCTTTGAGTTTGAAAAGGCTTCACTGAGAAGTTATACAAGGAAGTGTCAGACGACTCTTCTAGATTATGAGATATAAAAAAATTGATTAATTAAAAATCTAAATGCATAAGTGGTGGTCATTCCTTCCTTATTATTCACCTAAAGAGGTACTATTCTAGGATACTAAGAGTTGACTGAAATGGAACAATTCTCTATAAAATGGTTTGTCTACCCTTCCACATTATTCCCCCAACAAATACCTCTTCTATTAATTTTAAAATGATTCGTTGAAAATTTATATAAGGAATGGTTGACCTATTATTCCAAACTAGCTCAAATAACATTAAGGATTAATTTAAAATATGAATGCAAAAGGATTTCCTAACCCTTTTTTATTCCTCCCCTAAAGAAATACCAATCCAGGAAATGGACAGTTAACTAGAAGGGAACAATTATCTATAGAAGGGTCGATCGACCCTTCCAGATTATTCCCCTAGTGCAAACCTCTTCCATGACTTTCAAAAAGGATTCACTAAAAAAATTGTATGATGAAGAATCAATTGACCCTTTGACCCTTCTAAACTAGGTTAAACAGTGACAAGGATGAATTAAAAATATGAATGCAAAAGGGGAAGTTGACCCTTACTTATTCTTCCCATAAAGATATACCATTTTACAAATGGAGAGTGGAATAGAATGGAACAATTATCTATAGAATGTCCATCCAACTTTCAAATAATGCCCCGAACTTAAACCTCTTATGGGGTTTCACTACTTAGGCAATACTATACTATGTGAGTTCATATTGGGGGGTTTAAAATTCTAAAAACATGAAAACAATATATTTCCTAGTATATAGGTGTTGGAGGATATTCTTAATATATTTAAAACATATGGATATTAGAGAAGGATTAGAATTAGGTATGTGACGATTAGAATTAGGTATCAATAGGTTTTAATGTGACGATTAAAAATGTCACAGAAATAATGTATACCTATGATATCTATGGGACATAGGTTTTTTTCTAATATACCCCCACAATCTCCATGAACCTTGAATTAAATGGTCTCCCCTAACCCAATCACTCCCTCACACATTATGACCGAAAAAATAATTTTAACCCCTAAGGCACTATTGCCACTAACCACTAATCCACCAATATTACTTTGAACACACTACATTATTACCTAGAAGTGGGTTAAGTACTGACCTAGAAGTGGGCTCCGTGTATTTTGAACTGAAAGTCATGGAGGGGCTAATGGGGCTCTTGGGAATAAAATAAAGGGTCAGCATGGGCACCAAATGGGAGAAAGAGGTGTTAACTATACCAACCCATGACAGGTAGGCACGAAATGACTGTTGTAAGAAAGGACTTCAGCTCACCTAATGAGCATCCATTCACTGGAAACAAATCAAATACTCCACTAGATTAGGGTTTATGTTTTACATGATGAATTGATTATGGAATAAAGTGGGTGTGTGAGTCAAATTTGAGTCCAAAAACCCTCCCATGTTGTTAAGGCCCCATTCACAGGTCACTGTTGCCCGTGTCTAGTCCTAGTACAATTTCCTTGTAAAATTTGTATAAGATATTTGGAGAATGATAATTTTGAAGGTGCTAGGCCTATTCCTACACACCACGACCAGATCACCTCTCATTGACAATCTGTGTATTGATCCCTTTTAGTTTTGGGTTTTTACTTTTTCCAATTGCACGCACCTTTAGCAAGTGCCATGAAAAATCCATTTATACCTTTTTTCCAAAATGACAAGAATACCTAACCTTATTTGTCTTTGTGTGTAAGTACTAGCCCGGGGCGTAGGAACTTGGAAATAGAACTTGGATTTCGGGCTAAGTTCTTTAAGTCAAGTCAACTTTTATGAGAAAACATTGTTTTTCATGAGCTTCTCTTGGTTTTGAGAATAGTTCATTCTCTACTAAACAGGGGAAACCACGTGAAGGTGGAAGATCTAATTATGCCCCCCCCCCCCCTCACATCACTCTT
>ML777629.1:875930-891926 GCA_009831015.1 Picea engelmannii | reverse complement strand
TCCACCATCCACATTGACCTTGTGTGTACAGGTCCACACAATTCAATCTCCTCGACCTAGTGTATGAGGTAGTGTTCTTGCACATTGAAAAATGTTGGAGGTAGATACTTTTGCATTGCACACATTAAACGAGGAATTTCTCTTTTCCAATATTTTATATCTTCCTTATGGATTTCTTTAGATGACAACCACCTACAAATGTTATGAGAACAAAATATGTTTCAACAAAGACAATATTGTATACATGAATATTAGAAGTAAAACACATGTCATCAAAAACTTCTACAACATTTTTATTACATATAAATAATAATATGTAATTCATCTGTCGTTATTTACCTCATGTATTTTCCAAGGTCATATATAACTTGTTTTACGTTGTTTTCAAAGCTGTTGGGAAAATATAGAGGTAGCACATACTGTAACAAAACAATGACACATTAATAAATTTTCGATTTCATATTAACAATATATTTACAAAATTTAAAAATATTACATCGATTCTTACCAATACATAACAAATATACGAAAGAAATTAACTTGATGAAGGTATGTCAGTCATGAGTTTTTAACCTGCCAAGTTCACCTTTCTTTGTTAATATATTCTTGATGTTTGAAGCAAATCCTGTTGGAAATCTAATTTTTCGAATGAGCTATTTTACAACATTGCTTTCATCTTCTTTAAATAACCATGGGAGGCTATTTCGATCGACTCCATTAGTCCTATTTAAATCAATAATATTTAGCATTGCATGATTGGCTTCTTGAATGTCACTACAAATTTTAGAATTATTTTCTTTGTCACGCCTTCCATCTAAGATTCTCCACAACATTTGTGTTATGTTCTTCCCGATATGCATTGTGTTGACCAAATGAGTTATTTATAGTTGCTCATAGTAGGGCAACCTACTGAATTGTTTGGGGAAACTTTTCATTCCTCATGGAAGCATATCAATGCCTTGACGACCAACTATATGTTACATAAATGAAATTAACACAACAATTGTTAGATTATACACAGTAGGCATGAGAATTCAACACAATTAAAAAATGTAATATATTGCATACGATGATGAATATTGACTTACATTGACGATTTGATCTGTTATATTCCATCTTCCATAGGTGTGGTGTCATTCTTTGTGGTTTTATCCCACTCTTCTCTTTACCATTGAAAACATGTTTATCGATATTTCAATACCTATGGTTCTTAGGGAGAAAGTGCCTATATTCATCAAACACCTCCTTTCCTAAACTTCTTGAATGACGAGATCTCATCCTAGGACCACAAACTGGACATTCAAATTTACCCTTTGTTTGTAAACCTAGAAGATACGCATCAATGGCAACATTAGTTATATAACAAGCAATTATTTACAAAACAAACATTATAATATCATCAACATCTAACTTATTTAAGTGCAATAGTGTGTTACATACCACAAAAATGTGTTAGTCATGGTGCATCGTGAATTGTCCATGTAAGAATCCCATGGAATTGAAATCCTCTTTGATCTACTGGTCTAGAGATGTCATACATAGTGATGGCATCCATAACTTTAACAGCTCATCGACAAGAGGCTCAATATATACATTCATATCTTTCACTTGGTACTTACCTAAATGGTTAAAAAATACACATAATTACTACACCTTGTATACATATATGAAATTGTGCAATGAACAAGACAAATGAAATGTTAAACATTAAAAAAATAATATCGTTATAAAAATATACCTGGAACAATCATTTCCAACATTGTGTGCTCTCTCTTTATTAACATCCAAGGAGGAAGGTTATTGTTTATAACAAAAACAGGCCACACCGAGTAGATAGACCTGAGCTCACCAAATGGATTTACGCCATTAGTTGATAATGAAATCCTAACATTACGAGGTTCTAAAAATTGGCCATCTTTCTTCGATATTTTTATATAAAGAACCATCTGCATGCATTTGAAGAACATCGTCTTCACTTCTATTCCATGCATGGTAATCCATAAACTGTGTTATGTTCCGACATATAAATAGTCGTTGCAGGCGTGGATTTATGGGAATATAATGAAGAAACTTGTGAGTCACCTTTTTTGTTAACTGATTAGTTCGATATCTACTGATTTGACATTGTGGGAAATTCGATTCAGATGCATATTGTCCATAATGTATTATGTGATCATTGGGGCATGCATCAATATCCTGATATTCCATTCCAATTTCTTTTAGAATGGCAGATAATTCTCGGTATGTGCAAGGTAACTTATTTGGTGATGGTAATAAATATTCACCTATCAACCTACAACATCAATATACAAAAAAAAAATCAATAATGAAAATTATATTAATCATTATAAATATTGCATCCTTAATTTAGACATCAATTGACACTGAAAATAAAATAAAATAAAAGTTGAAAATTGCATAAAAATGTAAAATTATGTTTCTTACCTTAGGATATGTGTCATACATGTGTTTGACAAACCATTTGATACCTTCAAGTTGACCAATAACATTACAACAGAGAGAACACTTTTTTTTGTGCCTTCATATAGGGATTCAGTGGCATTTTGAATGATAGGTTTATCAAAAATATATTCATCATCATTGTCCTCATCACTGTCATCATTATCATCCTACAAGTTGTCCTCCTCCATGTTGACATCATCATCCATTGGAGCATTATAAATGTCTTGAATCAATCTATTTGTCCCATCATCATCAACTGTATTATTAATATCATCATTTTCCATAGGAATAACGTGATCACCATTATCCACACGATTAAGTTCAGCTTGTTCTTCAGTATTATCTCTATGAAAACGTCTCCTGCTAGGCGGAATCACATTCTTAGGATGCTTTTTCTTTAATAAAAACAATACAGTTAGAGTATATCAAAAATATTATTTTGAAAGATAAATTAAAAAAAACAATTAATGTATAATACCCTTAAAAATCTATAATAACTAATTACTTACCATGGGATGATACTCATTGCCCCCTTCAACGTGCCCATTCTCCCTACAATGTTTTTCAACTATTTTTAAAGGTAGTCTTCTTCCATTAAAACCCCTGCATTCACAACAAGGGAAATAACATTTCCCATCGCCATGAATCACCATGTGTCGCTTTAACATAACAAACTCTCTTTTCTCGTCTGAAGTTGACATTGTAATTACCTATTACAACAAATCCATTGAAACATTATAAGTACAATATACAAATCTATTCAAATAATCTGGTATATATTTAGATATTTGTAATGAAAATTATAGAGCATGTTCAGAAAAAATAAGGGACAAAGCATGAATCCTAAAAGCATGAAACATTAATAAGAGGAGGTGGATCTATTATCAACCAAAATCACACTATATAATATTAAGTCCCTAATAAAAATTAGGGTAGCTTTAGGGATACACAAGAGTATTGATGCCCAATATCAACAAAAAATCCACTGTTGTTCACTTCTAGTTGGTTCTTTTCCAACTCAAGGAGGAAACCCTAAATGTAAATTTACTAAGGCAAGGATACTTAGATATTCAATAAGTTCCATGAAATATAAGAACAAAATTAGAGTGATTGAATCTAATTAGAGTGATTGTAGTTGAATCAGTAATATTTTTACTCTATCAAAAGTGGATAAACCATAAAATATTTCTAAGGAGTTAAAATAAACCATAAAATTTGATTTAAGGAGTGAAAATAAACCATAAAATAGTTCAATAGCACCAAATTACTAAATCACACAGAAAATTTTTAAGTACTAACCTTCAAAATCTCAACTATGTAGAGTCTGGTCAATTCAATGTTTCTCTTCTTGAAAGAGAATTGAAATCAAGATTTCATAAAAAACTAGAACACCATTGCATCAGAACACCTAAATGATTTTCACAACTGTAGAAAATGATTGTCGCAACTAATAGCAAATTTGTCGTAACTGAGATATATATAGGATTGATTTTTCGAAAATGACCGTTGATTCTCACATGTGCCATTGTTGGTCGCTATAGCAACTAAATGGGGGTTGGTCACTCTACCGACCAACTTTCATCGTTAAAATGACCAACTTGGAAGGTTGGTCACTAGAGCGACCAACATTTGGACCTCGAAAAAAAAAGTATATTTAGTCCAAAAAAATAAAAATAAAATACGACGAAATTTTAAACCGTCGTAATATTTCGTCGTAATTTGAGCCCAATGTAGTAGTGTGTGTACCCCTGTGATGGGTGAAGGTGCCCATGTGATGGGTGTATCGTTCTCCTCTATGTAGAGAGTTGAGACGATGTGGTACTCCAGATGATTCTTTTGTGTGACTCAGTGAGATAGAGATCTGTTGATTAAGATGTCCACATGGCTGAGAAAAGGTGGGCATGCCCCTAGTGGTTCATCACTAGTGGGTGTGTGAGATCCCTTGCTATATTTTATGAGAGTGAGATTTACCTGTAACCCTAATTTTGATGTAAAGGGTACAGATCAACTCCACCATATGTAGAAGATAATTAATGTTTGTTGTAATAATTGATTATTTTCTAAGTTATTGAGGTCATCCATGTTGTGCCAATAGACACCACTTTTGGTATGTCCAGTCTAGTATAAATAAAGGTAATTTCCCCATTGAGGAAACACACAACACACAAAAGTCACTTGTCATTTGGAAATTTCAGCAATTACATATTCTAGGGCTGAATTGCACACCTCTCTTGGGCGCTAGCTTCTTGGTTTTGGAGAGCACCCTTTTGTGTGCTAGGTCTATGGTGTGAGAAGTCTTTCTCTTGAGACTATAAAAAAGGATTGTTGGGTTTTCTTCCCTTGTTGAGAAGGGTTTCCCAGGATATTTCTTGTGTTCTTGCGCATGGTATTTCTTCTTGAGATCTTGGTTATTGCAGCAGTTGTGAATGGTGTAGCTGCATTTGTTTATGGTTCAAGTAAATGCTAAAATTGAAATAAACCTCATTCTTGAGCCTATCATAGTGAAAATTTAACATGGTATCAAAGCATAGGTCTTGAAGAACCCATTTCAAAATCTTCAAGCAAGTCGTCCTCCTCTTTTGTAGAATCGTACGACCCTCCTAGGGTTTTTAGAAAATTCGTATGATGCTCACCTTTTGAGTGGTTTCAACACCTTAAACTTGGACGTTGGGGATAAAAAGTGTATAGGAGTGTACGACCTCTTTCAGTGCACCTCCAACAAGATTCATATTGCAATTCGAGAACTTTTTATTTTTGGCCCTAAGGTTTCTAGGGTTTCACAATTTTCTACAAATTTTTGGTTTTAGAGTTTTTGTAGCTCATTGAAGAAGATTCCAAGCTTACGAGTCTTCTTCTGGACTTCAAGGATTATTGTTTGCATTCATAAGCCTAAAAAAACATAAGGTTTCTATCCTAGCCTAGCCGTTAGTTTTTCTAGCCCAATTGGCAAGGGTTTGTGAAGAATTGAAAATTTGATGAACAAAACTTTGGTGGAAGATAGGCTTGATGGAGAAAGCAACTTCAGTTCCTTGAAGTCAAGACTTCGGATCACTCTTGAAGAGGAATATATATTATGGAAAATACACAAATATTTACTATAGACAACTATCGATGAAGAGAAGGAAGAAAGAAAGGAAGATGGCGTCAAGGCAAGGAAGATAATCTTCTACTCAGTAAGAGATCATCTCTTGCCTCATATTTCCAACCTGAAGAGATCTTATGAAATGTATGAAGCATTGACGAATATGTTTGAGAGTGACAACACCCTCAGAGCTCTTACATTGAATGCCCAACTTCAAAATATCAAGATGACAAAAGGTGACACCATTGCTGCCTTATTTATGAAGATGTCAGAGATCAGATATCAACTAGATTCCATTGGAGAAATCGTATCATATAGAGAACTTGTTTTGAACACTCTCAATAATCTTCCAAAATATTGGGAACCATTTATTCAAAGTATCAATGGAAGATAAAAACTACCTACTTTTGATCGTCTGTGGACAGACTGTACCCAAGAAGAAATCAGACTTATAGCTAGAGGAGTGGAAGAATCCCCTCATGATGACAATCATGCTCTTTCACTTCATACAAAGAAAGGAGGAAGAAATAAAATAAACTCCAGAAAAACATTCAAAGATGAGATTACTTCATCAACTTCAGGTTATGATTAGAGAAAATACATGTCAAAGATTCAATGCTTCAGATGTGACAAGTATGGACACTTTGCGAGAAATTTTCCTACCAGAAATAAAGGAAGAAAATATGCTTCCACCATTGACATTGATCCAAACCCACCTCAAAAAGAGGAAGACATGAGAGATGAGAATTATTTCCTCTAAACCTTTCTCAGGAAGACAAAATACAAGATTGAGCATGATTGTAGACTAGGGTAAGTTGTTGTACTACATTCCTTAATTGATTTAGTCATTAATCTGTAGTCGATTGCATTTTGATAGTGAAGGGTATTATCCCTGGTGTGGGAGCCCTCATAACTTGGACCATTATCCCTGGTACGGGATTTCATTTTTTCTTGATTGATTATTTTTCTAGTACAGGATGCCATTTTGGTTGTTATCCCTATGGGAGGCCATCTTGGTTATTATCCTAGTACATAGGCCATAAAAATACTGTAGAGTTAGTAAAGGACCTAAGAAGACATGAGATATCTCCAAGTTAGCAACACAGGAAAATAAATATGTCTATCCTTCAGACATCAGAGCGAGTCAAATTGTTTAACAAGAAGGAAGAGACAGTACCTTCTTCCCCTTGAACATTTTAGAGGGAGACAACCATTGATCCAGTCGATCTAGTTGATCCAATTACTCTAGTTGATGTCCCCAGAGACATTGCAGTAGGCCATAAAAGGCCTTCCTAGGCTCGACAAAATCTGTAGGAGGCAAAGGGACATGCATCTCCTCAAGGAACATTCCGAGAGAGAAAGAGACCAAAGATACTTTTGAGTTTTTTTTCATCCATGAGACACATCATTGATACAAAACCTTCTTGTCATGGAGAAGCAGCAGGTCAGCAGGGATGCAAAGATGCCATGATAGAATAATATTAGTCCATATTGAAGAATGATGTGTGGGATATTTTTTTGAGACCAGAAGAGAAGTATGTACTGACTTCCAAGTGGATCTATAAGATCAATCATGCCATTGATGGAAGTTTCGAGAAATATATAGTTGAGATATTGAAGACACTCAAGATAATAGACTGTGGATCCATGCCTACACCGATGATGAAGAATATGAACAAACATTCTTCTTAGTCAGCCGAGATAGATACAACGAAGCATTTGTTGAGATAATTATGTAGAACAATTGAGTATAGGTTGAGATATACCCCCATTGTAGACGTAATCTTGCAGGGATATGCCGATGCAGATTGGGTAGGGAGCGAAGTGGACCAGAAGAGTACATTCAGTTGTTGTTTTACCTTGGGGTATGCCATGGTTTCATGGTGCAGTAGGAAACAGAGCTTTGTGGCCTTGATTACCATAGAAGTAGAGTAAATAACATTGAGTGTGGCAGTCCACAAAGTAGTGTGGCTTTGCAAGCTCCTCACAAATGTATTTTATCATGAGATGGATCCTACCATTATTCATTGTGATAACTAGAGTTGTGTGAAGCTCTTTGAGAACCCTGTGTATCACGATAAATTGAAACGCATTGAGATAAAATATCATTATATCAGAGACATGGTGCATAGAAAAGAAATACACATGCAGTACCTTCCTACACATGAGTAGATTGCATACATATTCACCAAACCGCTTGCTGAGATGAAGTTTGAGTACTTTCGTAAGAGACTTGTCATGGTGGAGAATGCCTCCCTAGTTGAGAGGGAGTGTTGATGATTACAACTTCATGATACATCCTCCATTACATGTTCTCCTCTAAGACTGAGTGAGATGACCTGTGAGGGATCCCATGAGTTGGGTGTTCCCATGTGATGGGTGAGTTGTTCCTCTCTGAGACTGAGATGGGACGCTGTGTACCCCTGTGTGGGGTGAGTATTCCCATGATATGGGTGTATTGATGTGTATGCCATTGTGTGGGGTGATTATGCCCATGATATGGGTTTGTCGTTTGAGGTGAAATGATGTGTACCCCTGTGAGGGGTGAAGGTGTCCATGTGATGGGTATATTGTTCTCCTCTATGTAGATATTTGGGATGATGTGGTGCTCTAGATGATTCTCCTGTGTGACTCAGTGAGATAGAGATATGTTGAGTAGGAAATCCCTGTGGCTGAGCACAGGTGGGCTTGCCCCTAGTGTCTGAGCACTAGTGGATGTGTGATATCCCTTGTTATATTTTCTGAGAGTGAGATTTACCTATAACCCTAATTGTGATGTAAAGGTTACATGTCGGCTCCACCATATGTAAAAGATAAATAATGTTTGTTGTAATAATTAATTATTTTCTGATTTATTAAGGTTGTTCTTGTTGTGCCAATAGACACCATTTTGTTTTGTCCAGTCTAGTATAAATAAACGTAATTTCGCCATTGAGGAAACACACAACACACACAAGTCACTTGTCATTTGGAAATTTTAGCAAGTACATATTCTAGGGATGAAGTGCACACCTCTCTTGGGTGTTATCTTCTTGGTTTTGGAGAGCACCCTTTTGTGTGCTAGGTCTATGGTGTGAGAGGTATTTCTCTTGAGAATATAGCAAATGATTGTTGGGTTTTCTTCCCTTGTTGAGAAGGGTTTCCCAGGATATTTCTTGTGTTATTTTGCATGGTATTTCTTCTTGAGATCTTGGTTATTACAACAATTGTGAATGGTGTAGCTGTGGTTTTTTTATGGTTCAAGTAAATGCTAAAATTGAAATAAACCTCATGCTTGATCCTAGCATAGTGAAAATTTAACAATTGTTAGGGGCTCATTGGCGTAGGCCTATTTTGGGGAGAAAAAACTATATTGGAGCGCACGTCATATGTGGAGGAAAAGAAACATGCGAAAGATGGAGGAAAAGCAGCATGCCAAAGACCAAGGAAAAGCAGCGATGTGCACATGCAGACAAACCTAGCCATGTTAGGGCTAGATTTTTTGATATAAATGTAATGGATATGAGCCAATAGAGTAGTATAAATAAAGGCCTAGGATTTCTAGTAGAGGTTGGTCAAGGAGATAGTGGTTTTTTATGGATAAGATAGAAAGCAGATTTTTGAGGATTAGGTTCTAGGTTGTGGAGCCTGGTGTGGTCTAGTCTGCCTCACAGATTGAAAGGTCATAGTTTTTTGTTGTATTCATGGAGAATGTAATGCGCGCAGTGATGATTTTGAAGAATGATGAATAAAAGAGCAGAAGAGACAAATATTTGTGGGCGTAGACCAAGGGGGGTGAACCATGGTAACCCTACTGTGTTAATGTGTGTGAATTGTTAATTTACTGCTTATGCTATTTATCAGTTAAACAATGTATGTTTATCTTAGATTATGACAAAATTCATGCATAGTTTCTTTTATTAATGAATATTAGATCTAGAGGAATGAGTAACAAACATTATGCAAAAGGAAAAGACACAGATCACATTCCCAATCCCTTCCTTGAATGTAGATGTCTGAGTCTTGAAATCCCCCATAAGCTATCTCGGGTGAGATTGCATTGTGCACTCCGTGCATAGTGTTTCCTTCTGGTTTACCAGGAGGGCCGATAGTTTGAGGGTTTTGTTGGAAACCTTTGAGATTGAGACTTGGGTCAGACCAAGTGTCCAGCACCACTAAGGATTTGTTGGATGTACCTATATTGATTATAAATATAAGTTGCAAAAGATTATCTTTCTCTCTAATTATAACATCATAAAAGCACTCAATATAGGGTTCTTTATAAGAACTCCATAGAGCTTCTATAGTGGCATAAAAGGTACATACAAAAACAAAATATGCACTACCTAGCTTAGAAAGAATAACATATATGCATCGATCGTCCTTAAGATCTAGTTCACATTCGGGTGAAATCATGAAGATGGGTTACACTTTTGCTTGTTTTACGAGAAAAAAAACTGTATTTTCACAAGTTCTTCAAATTCTGCCACACAAAAGTATTTTCTTTATTTAGAATTTCACTTTACAGTAAAAACAAAACTCGTGAAGAATTGTGTTAACTTTCCAATGACTATTTTGCAATTTTTTTTATCACGATTTGATATGTCAACTTGACAATTGTTTAACAGTATGTTCCTTAAACATGAAAGGAATGATAATGAGTTACTTTTTCAACAACAATGTACATCTATTATTAAACTTATGTTTTTAAGAAATGAAATATACTGCAACAATCCACGGAGACTCTATTTTATTATGACTATAATTTTGAATCTAACGGATGAATATTATAATTTTCTAGAATTTTTTGAAGTTGACCAAGCTGAAAACGTTGCAGATTTTAAACACATGTTTTTCTACACCTTGTATCTATCTTAATTTTTACTTAAAACTAAAATTTAAATATACCCTTTTGAAAAGAATAGTTTAAGTATTATGAATATATTTTTTTCAAATTTTTTCACTGTATATTTATAGAGATACCGATATTTCATTTCACCGAATCATAATGTCTGCTGAAAATATTAAGTAGTGTTTTTTTTTTTAATTAAATAAAATTAGATAAAAATAAAGAAAATGAAAACAAATTATAAGAATTGAAAGTAGATTCAATTTTGGAAATTCTGGTGTCATTTTCGAAACCAAATTCTCAGTTAATATTGGGGCAATTCTCTGGTTTTGGTTTTCAATCCCAATTTCCTTTTTTCGGCTGAAATAATCTTTTGGCTGAAAAAATAATATTTCGGTCGAAAGACTAAAATCTAACGAAAACCGTCAAAACTTAACAGTTTCCAAGGTTTACGGCCGAAAAACCATTCTTTCAGCCGAAAGGTTGTCGAGAGAATTTCGTCAGTCGAAAAAAATGAAGAGACACGTTGTATCGTTTCATTTCGCGCTAAATTGTATAAATAGGCTTTCGGCCGAAGACATTTAACAAAATTCATCGGATGGACAGACAGATATAAGCTCGGGGATAGGGATTTCAAAGCATTTCTATTACTGATTGCAGTTGCATTCTTTTCTTTATTTCTTCACTCTGTTCCATAGGCTTAATCGAAGGATCGGTATCGATACATGGTGGTTTTCTAGAGCATTTAAACAAAGTTTCGAATCATATTTTTGGTTTTTGTTGAATAAGGTAATTGATGTTTGTTCAAGTTTTTATTGGAATAACAATTTATATGTTGAAAGATAAATGTTGAGCATTTTTTCAAGGTGAAGTCTTTGTTGAACATATATTTTACAGATAACTATAAAAGTCATGGGAAATAAAAGTTTGCACAAGAGAAAATATGATCGCACTCGAGATGATACTCGCCAAATAAAACAAAGGAAAGAGCTTTATCAGAGAAAGAAACAAGAACGTGCAAATATTCAAGAAACAAACGATGATAATGTCAATAGATATTTTCGACAAGAAGAAGTTCAACTAGGTATGCATGCACATATGATGATCAAGCACACGACACACATTAGGACTGTATTCAGAAAGTACAAAATTCAAAGTATAGAATTCAAATTTAAAATATTGTAATTTTAATATAATTGATTGTAATTACAAATTGATGTTTTTCAAAAAACATAAATAGATTTGTCTCATAATGTCGAAGAAGACGTTGAAACTGAAATTGAACAGAAGACAAATCACCTATATGTACATAAATTTAGATAACACAAGATGAACACTCAAATATATATAATTTAGTGAATTTATGTTTGTTTTATGTTTTTAATATAAACTTTAAATTGAAATATGTAGGAGAATCTATCAACATCGATGATGAAATATTAGAAAATGTTGATACTGACAAATTTGGGAAGAAAAAATCTAAGCATTATATAAGATTCGAACTAAGAATATGTATAATACTTTTTTCAAAGATGAATCAGTAACAATACAAGCTCAAATTTTGCTTTGTCTAATAAAGTCAAGAAATTTAAAAGAAGCTACATCATTATTGGGTATTCAAAACTCGACAAAGGATACAAAGGTGACACAGAATGTCTTTAACAATATAACTAGTGTATTAAAATCTTTTGGAAAATCTCGAAAAGAAGATGTCTGTGTTGCACGTAGAGCGATACAAACAACAGTTGTTTCATCTAGCAATATAAAAGATCGTTTGACACAACACATCACAAAAATGATGGGAATGTCAAGAAAAACATTGCACAAACATAGAAAATTTCATTTCCAAATAGATGTAAATGATGAATCGGCTTGTTGGACAGTGATTTCTAGACAACCCTACAAAGATAGACTTGCAGAAAATGTTAAAGAATTGGCCCGTAATTGTTGGTTGGAAGAATATCGTATTTCACCACATACAAGGGATGTGTTGTGACGAAGAATAGCACAAAATCAATATGAAGAACATCCAAAACATATATTTCCAATGACACAAATAGAGTTGTTTAAGAAGTTCAAAGAAGAGCACAAAGAAGTCAAAATTTCCATCAATACATTTGTGCAACAAAAACCATGGTTTGTTAGACCCATCATTGTTCGTGACATGTGTTGTTGTCGTTATCATGTGGAGTTTGAGTTGGATTACGACACGTTTTTGTATTTTGGTAAAAATTTATGGCCAGGTTCACCTCCTCCTTCCACATTCCGTGTTTTTATATTTGAAATTCTATGTGAAAGAGAAGATGATGATTTATTTTACAAAAAAAAATGTGTTGGTGGAAAGAAATGTGATCGTTTTGGAAATCTAAGTTTGTTTCATTCAAAGTATCATATTGATATGAATGATCAATCATTTTTTAATATAAGAGTAAATTGGAAGAGATATGAATATATGAGTAGCACGACTCCACATTCTTCAAATGTTATTTCCAAAAGGATTGATTTGAAGGTAGATAGTATCAACGTGATAGAATTTTTGAAGTTTGAGGAAGAAATCTATAAATACACCAAGCATTCACATAGAGCTTGATGGAAAGATCTACAATTCAAACAATCCTGTGAAGTGTTACCACCAGGGACAACTTTGTCTGTAGTTGATTTTGCAGAGAATTACACATTCGCTGCACAAAAAGAAATACAGAGCGAATATTATCATTCTGATCAAGTCACGATATTTGTCCACGTTCTATATAGACATGCTCAATGGAGTCTTCCAAACATAGAAAGCACCAATGAAAATAGACATGTTATTAAAGAATATCACTTTTATATAAGTGATGATCGAGCACACGACAAACATTATGTACAACATTGTTTTGATAAATTTTATGATTCGTTGAAAGAACGTGAAATCAGATTTGATCAACATTCGATATGGTCCGATGGGTGTGTGGATCAGTTCAAATATGTACGATCATTCTAACTGTTATGTCGTCTTCATAAAAAATTAAACATTACACATTTTTGAAATTTTTTTGAGACTGGTCATGGAAAAGGAGAGCACGGCGGTGCAGGGGCATGTATAAAACGAGAACTTTGAAGGTATCAGTTGAACCCTCATGCCAATTGATTTGAATCCGTTAAACAAGTTGTTGAATGGTGCAACATGGCACTAAGCCATGAATATAATCCATCAAGGGATGTGTGTAGGTGTCTCTATATATAAATGTTACATGTATGTGCACAAGATATATAAATTTGAACGTGTTCAAATTTATATTCAATCTTCAATCATTTTCTTGAGATATTTCAAGTTAAGTTCTTGTCTTGTGCAGTTCTTTTTGGTATGTTGGAATCGAAGATGTAAATAGATCAATCACATATGACACCAGTACAATAAATGGGACAAGAAAAATACATTCAGTTAAAACAAAATGTTTTCAAAATGGGTTTGCATTTGATAGATGAAATGACTCTTGTTTTTGTTCAGTTTGCATAGAGGACACATAATCCATAGATATTTGTGAGAACGAAAATGCAAGATATGTTAAAGCTTGGAAACATACTGAACTTAATGTAAAAGGGAAAATGTCACTTGCAAGCTCAGAGGAGATGGAGTCAAATGAAACTATAGTGTCAGTTGATGGCGATAGAGTTTATGATCTTGTTAGCGAAGGTAAAATTTTTATGTTTAATTTTTTTCAAATAACTTGTAGATACATACTTGTGTGATAATCTAACACGAATTATTTGTTGCCCAATATATCCAATTATTTGCAGGAGATGTTTTTGCCATGGTTGCACCTGTAGAAAACACTGAAAACGTGAAATATTATTTGATGCGATGCATGGAACAAAAGATGAGGTTATTAGAATATTTTGATGATAACGGTTTTATAAATGAAAGAGGATCCATTGTATTGAAAGGACATTTTTTTCAAGAAACCCATCAAACAAATACTCATGTTCACTTTCAAGACTACCAGTCAAATGTCACGAGTTGTCAATATAGTCATTTGGTATATGCAACGCGCATAAAGTTAATAGAAGTTCAATAAATAAAAAAAAAGTTAGAAAATGGAAAATGTCCAAATTCGATCATGAACGAATAATTGAAGATGGAATACCATTACATTGTTTTTAAACAAACTTGCCACATGTGTACATTCCAGAATTTTTAATTTTTCATTGAAAGTACATTCCAAATTTTGATAACTTGTTTTGACTATCTTCAAACATATTTTCAATTATGATATGTATAATACTATGTATAAAAACCTCACTTGGGAACTACACCCCAATTAGTACCTAAAAGTATATTGTTAATACTTACAACCTAATTATTATAGGATTTAGGTAACTACTAATTTGTATGGAAGTGAAAGAACCATTTGGTAACTTATACCCCTATCGATACCCAAAAGTATGTCATTGGAGAATTTCAACCTAATTAGTATAGAAGTAAAAGACATGCTTGGGGCACACCTTAATTTACATATATAGGAGTGAGACAACAACTTAATGAATTTGCATCTTAGTTAGTGCTAAAATTATGTTCTTAGGATTTAAACAAGATATAATATAATAATAAGGGAACCACTTGTGGTGCACCCTATTTGAATAAGAGTAAGAGAAGTACTTACAAATTATGACACACCCATTAATACCCAAAAGTATGTTCTTGGGGAATTCCACTCTAATTAGGATATGAATGAGGGAATAACTTGGAAATGTATGCCCAAGTATGTTAGAACCTAAATTTGTATAAGAGTGAAAGAACCAAGAATCGCTTGGGGTGCACCCTAACTTTAATATAGGATAGAGGAGAACTTAATCTTTTAGGGACATGCATTTTATATAATACAAGTTCTTTTTTAAAGTCAAGAAGTGAGTTACCCTTAGGCGCAAGGGATGAAGCTAATCCTAACGTAGGCATGCTCACTACTAGGCATATTTACGAGACATCTTTAAGTACCTGATTCTACTAATAGACCCGTCATCATATATCCTTCTAAGCATGCCCCCTTCTAACATTTGGATGAGACTAATATTTTTTAAAGAAATCATAGTATTAGGGCAGCTTTATGATATCAAATTCCCATTCCATATTGTGATTGGAAATGGCTCACATGTTAAGACAAGTAAAATATATTTTAATGAATTTCATTCGATGGGGTTTACTTGGTTTAGAATGTTTGAACTCATTCCCATATATGTATTATGGAGTCGTCCCCGTCGATGGGGTTTACTTTCTTTAGAATGTTTGAACCCATTCCCATATATTGTAAAAGTCTAATCTAGAAACTCTCTATTTAAAGACAAGTTCCTTCACATCTTACACATGGTTGGATTTGCGAGATTCTAGCAAATTCTAGTGATGGATCACCAAGATACCCACTTCTAACTTCTAAATGGAACTAACCCTTTCTCAAGTATGTGCATTAACATGACATCTTTATGATACCCAATTACATTTATAGAACCATTAATGTAACCTCTTCTAATATATATGAAGGATTCAATATCAAATTTAACCTCTACATCTAATTAAAAAATAATAATTTTTAAAGTATTTTTTTTAATTGAATTGTTTTTTGATATAAACATTTAATGTTTCACAATT
>ML777629.1:856328-868213 GCA_009831015.1 Picea engelmannii | reverse complement strand
TTTAGTTATAACTATATTTATATTTTATGTTTTAATAAGTTTAGTTATAACTATATTTATATTTATATTTCATGTTTTTATTTTATTATTAAGAAATAAATAAAGTTATTTTGTATTTTTATTTTCTTTTAGAAATTAAAAAATATATATTATTAAATTAAATATATTTAATATTTATGTATTTTGAAATTCGGTTTATAATGAGAATAATTTTTACATAAAATTATTATTTCATATTAAATATTAAATCTGAAAAGTTTTAATAACTTATAAAAAAATATATATATATTTTTTAATATAAATATAAATTTACACAATTTTAGTATATCATAAATTTTTGTTATATAAAAAGACAAAAAAAAAAAGGATGGTGTCTCCTAGTACTAATCCATATTGACTTAATGAAAATAAAGAATTTGTAAAATATGGATTGCAATATTGCTTTGCTTTTAATGAAAATAAAAAAATTGTAAAATCTGGACTGCAATATTGCTTTGCTTTTGTTGAAAAAACAAACGAGAGTGTGGTAAGTAATATTTGAAATTTAAGAGACAACTTGTAAGCAAGGAGTCGAAGGGAAGACTTAGTCGTGGGGGGCAACCCTGTGGCCAAGAAATTAAATTTTAATTATAAATTGAAAACTAAAATTAAAATTTAACAATACATCATAAAAATTAAAACTAAACCTAAATACTACAGGTCGGAGAAATACCTCGATCTCGGTGCGCCAACACTCACAAACGCCAACATGACCTCTACGCTCACAGACGCTCAGAAACGATCGCCTACACGACCTGCTCCATCATGACCTCTACACTCACTGATGCTCAGAAACACCAACAAAGTTCGAAAACGTTACAAAATCGATGTGTGGTTGATATATAAATCATCTTTCAGCCGAAAGATAGTTCGGTCGAACAATATTTTAGCCGAACAATCTTTCGGCCGAAAGATAGTTCGACCAAACTATCTTTTAGTCGAAAACATATTGTCGGATGGAAAATATCCGTCCGACTAAATTATTACATGCAAATTGAGGGTGTCGCTACTACACCATTCGATTTGACGTTTCAATTTTCGGCTGAAAACTAGTTCGGCCGAAAACAATCACTTTCGGCCAAAAAATAATATTAGTTCAGCCGAAAAAATGTTTTTCGGAATTTTGGAGATCTGATTGTCACGAAAGTGTTATCCATATCCGTGATTTCACCCATTCTATACACAAAGGTCTAAGTGTTTTGAACTTATATAAGTAGGCTTCAATGTAAGAAAAATCATTTGGACTTAAATTCATTAACTAACTTTCCAACTGGTGGGCTCAAATAATATTGTGCTTACCAAACACAGCTGCAAGCATTTCCCAATATTTATTGGGGGAATCAAGTACTTGAAAGTGAAACTTTACATCGGGAGAGATGGACATCTGATTAGACCATGTGATTCATCATTCCTATTAATACATTTTGCATACTTGTCATCATCGGTGGGTTATTTTTCTTTTCACAAGGTAATCTAGTACAATCCTTTACTTCTTAACAAATCCTCCATATGGGATTTCCATTGGAAGTAGTTGGTGCTAGTAAAAAATAGATCACTCGAAGAATCCCTATTAAATATGTTGATAATATGGATTTAAAAATTGAAACTGATGGTTTGGATGGAAAGATCTTGAAAAACTAGGTCGTTTAAAAAAATCTACATTGAAAATGGACTTTGGATGTGAAAGTTATGCCCTTTTGAAAAAATACATAAACGGTAACCAAAGAGCCACGTGGAAAGTAGAAGTTGGTCCACATGGTGATACTCCTCCTAATTGTTCCTATAAGTTACTTATGAAGTGTCTCACTTTTATAGATGAAGTGAGAATCACTTTTACAATGGAATTACTTTATAAATGATAGTTGCATGCAAAAAATAACTTAGAAGAAAATATTTTAAGCTATTTAATAGTGATTCACTTTTATAACTTAAGTGAAATGAACTTTACAATGAATGCATGAACTTTAAAAAAAAAGTAACAAAAGAGAGATTTGAACTCAAGACCTCTTACTAAGTAAAGTAGCTTTTGACCAAGTGAGCTAGTGCAAAATATATTATGTTGTTTAGAAAGAGGATTGGGGTTATTGTTGTTGTTGAAGACAACCTTGGAGAGCATGATCATAAAAACTCTTTTCACACAAGAATTTTTTTTATCTTATCAATGACAACAAGGGTTATAACTCGGTTAGCTTACCTGGAAAATGCAACTTTTCCCTCTATTTTTTATTTACTCAGATTGAACAGAGCACATGGCAAAGAGAATACATAAACAATAAAACCCTTTCTGATATGTTTTTTATTTGAAGATATCACACAAGGCATGGAGAAATAGAATATGCAGATCCAAAAGAGTAGCAACCCAGAAATAAAAAATAGAAAACCAAAATAAAATTGAAATATTGACTCTGTAAAATTTTTAAAATGGTGTATTGTGGCTTTATACCTCAGGATTTGAATGAAATGGTCATATATTATGAAAATAGAAACCTTTTCGAGTGAAATGAAAAGTGTTCTTAACTAAAACGAGCACTCTAGATGCAATGGAACAATCCAATCAGACTAGAAATCTATGGAAATGGTAGAAACTAGATATGAGGCAACACAACTTCACGATCTCGATCTACAATGGGAGAAGGTCTTCAAATGCACTCTGATACCATGTTTGAAAACATTGGTATTCCAATAGAGGATGAACACCTTCAATAAACACTCATAGAACTAGATCAAATATCAACACACCGATGTTTTCACGCGGTAAAACCCCTACGGGGAAACATCCATGGCCCTAGTCAATGTGGCCACTTGGAGTAATTTATTAATGCAAAAGAAAAATTTACAGAGAGATTTTACAAGATATTTTCTCACAATCGATCATCAAAAAATGACCCTCCATGATATTTGAATATAGATCATGGACCAATTGGGTGTTAAGCCATAGATCAATGTAGCCATTAATATTGAGGAGAATATGAATTGTCGGATCACTCTATGTGGGGAACATATCGTGACCATCGTATTTCCTAACTACAAATGCATACTACTGAATACTATAGAAACACACTAAGAAACACACTTTTACCTGATGACACATTAGACCAAGTTGATCTTAACTAACTCCTAAGTGTCTAAATATCCTAACAAAATTTACCCTGGAAACCAAAACGGGAAAACCAACATTTTGGCTTTAGCCAAGATCTTTATTTTTCAGAAATGGGAAAAATACAGGTTCTCTATCTCATCTATATTCTCCTCAGTGACATATGAGAAACCTCTTTACATCAATTACAACCAAAGAACCCACTTTCTCATTGTGGGAAAACATGATATAGAATATTGAGTTGAATGGGACGATAGCTAGAAGGTCAGGTGTCCTAACACTTCAACTTCTCTCCAATCCATTTATCCTTCTTTTATTTGTTTGTTTATATTTTATCCCATGTGGAAAAGGTCTCATGAGATTCTCATTATTTATTTGCATACAAAAATATACTGTTAGACTTTACATACATTACATAAACAAATGGGCATCAATTGTGATGGCATGGGTCCCTTCATGCCAACAAGATATTATCGTTCATCGTTTGTACCCATAAACGGTTCCTGTGTTGATCGTATTAGAGAATGTGTCGATAGCCAAATTTTATTGTCATATATTATTTGGGTCACACCTTCCCATTGGGCGGATTTTGGCCCCCAAAATCTGCTAAGGATAGATGGGGGAACTTTCTTGCAATCTGGTTCCTCTCATACCACTTTTCTTTCCTTGGAGTCTATCCTTTGAGACCAATATATCACATTTCTTGTTGTACTCTACGAGTTGTCCGCTCCTTGTGCTAAAAAAAATTTCCTTCTTTCAACTCCTCAATTGCATGAGGTGAAAGGTCTTTAATAGTAGGAAGAACCTGATATTCTTCCTCCTCATCCAAGATGGAGGGTTCTAAAAACATTAAATAGTTCATGTTCACCACTAAACTAATCTGTATATAAGGTCGAAGTTTTATCTTGAAGGCATTCCCAGTCACTTGTTCAATGATCTCAAATGGTCCATATCTAAGGGGATTGATTTTCTTTGTTTCTCCTTGGAATCATTCCTTGTAGAGAGAGAGCCACAAATTGTCTCCAACATGGAATTTGTGAACCTCCCTATGTTGAACATGTCTAGATTTGTACAACTATTGGCTCTTCTCAAGCTGCTCATGAACCCTTATATGTATCTGCCTAATCTTTCCCACAAATGTTCTTCCCTTCTATTCTTCTTCTTGAATCCTTGCTTCTTCCTTATGTTTTCCATACACAATATCAAATGATGAAGGAGATAAATAACCAAAACAAGTCTTGAAAGGATACTTATTGGTGGAAGAATGGAGTGCTCTATTGTAGGAGTGTTGAATGTAAACTAGTTGCTTGTTCCAAGTCTTTGGATGTTTGGTATTGTAGCCTCTCAACAATTGCACCAACTTCCTATTAACAACCTTGATTTGTCCATTGGTCTAAGGATGGAAGGTAGTGGAGTACTTTAACTTCGTATCTATTCTCTCCCAAAGTGTTGTCCAAAATCTTCCCAAGTACCTGTTGTGCTGATTAGATATGATGGAGGTTAGAAATCTAAAATGTACCCAAAAATGGCTAAAGAATAGTTCATCTACCCCTCGTCTATAGATTGTCTTCTTATAAGGAATGAGTACACACATTTTTCTAAAGCAGTCTACCATGACAAACAAGTAGTCATGGCCTCTATGAGTCATAGGAAGACCTCCAACAAAATACATGGAAATGCTCTCCCAAGGCCTTCTTGGTACTGACAATGGCATGTACAAGACAAGTCTCTAGTTTCTTGGCTTGCTGGTGTTTCAAATAACACAACCTCTAACAAAAATTTCCACCCGACCCTACATCTTTGGCTAATATACATACTATTGTAGATTCACCATTGTCTTTGTCACACCAAAATGACCAAAAACTCTAGAAGTGTGTGCTTCTCTCATGAATAGAACTCTTTTGTCTTGCGGTATGCATAGTTTGTATAGCTTGTACAAAAACCCATCTTGGGGGTGGTATTCGTTTCCTTCCATGACAGTGACTGACCTGTCATTCAGCTACTTGTAGACTCCTTTAAAATATTCATCTCCCTCATCATCTTCACTCATAAGTTCATGAGTGAAAGGATCAAGTTGCATTATCATTCCAATTTTTTCAATCTTCTTTAGTGGTGGTCAAGAGAGCATGTCTACTAGATTATTCATGGCTCATTTCTTGTACTTAATCAGTAGATGAAATTTCTACAAGAAACCTAAACACTTGTAATGTCTTACCTGCTACATCTTGCTATGAATCTATAGATATTGAATGGGTTGATGATCTATGTGTATGATGGTATCATTTCCCAATAGGTAATGGTTCCACTTCTTCACCACTTGTGCAATTAAAAAGATTTCGTTATCATACATGGGGTAGTCAAGTATTTCTCCACGAAGCAACTTTGAATGGTAGCACACTGACTTGAAATCCACTGACTTGGTTTGCAAATATTTTAAGAGTAAATGGACTTATTTCAATTTAAAATCTTAATGAACAATAAAATTTTGTATTGAAGGAAATGAAAAACAAAATCAAAGATGGAAAACTTAAACAAGTTGATAACAGAGTTCACCCATCCCAGGATACTTCTTCGGGCATGCTTCAACTGCACAACCACTCCATTAATGATGTCAAATGCATAATTACATCAAATGGATCTCCAACTTGCAAAAACATTTCTTTGGCTTCTCTAGGAAGGTTGTAACATGATTTGGTAACAACTTTCCCTTCTCTTCCTACAGTAAAAAAGGATTGAAAAATGCTCGGTCCTTCAATTATACAGGAAACACATCTGTATAAAATAAATTCCCCCCCCAAATTATTTTCAATGACAAGCTATTAATCTACTGCAAAGTGAATACTAGCCTAACAAAACCTCTCCACTCTCGTTTTGCCAAAATTGGCTTACAAAAACCCACTTTTCCAAAGTCTATGTAGGAATTTACTTCTGCATATACAAAAATACTGTAGAAATTCTTTGCAAAGTCGACCCATGTCATGTAATCATTAAATTCCTTTGGTTATAAACCAAAGGGTATATGGTTCAAGTCTAAATTTGATCTAATTTTTATTGGTATCGAATATGTGGTTAATAACCATATAACATATATGGTATATTAAAATCACCAAAAAAAATATTTGAAACAACGATATAATATATGGTCGAGCAATAAATAATTGAAACCTTGCACCAATGGTTATATTTGTGCGGTTGTTATACAGTAGGCGCGGGGTCAAACCCGCGCCCTACCCACTTTGGGTCAATCAAATATTCACACACAAAAAATGAATATCATTCCATGCCACATTAAACACCAAACAGTTGGTGCATTGATCAGTTTTTGGCTGTATGAGTAATATATGGGTGGAGGTTCAATTCCATCAGTTCGTCAAATATATAGTTTCTAGACGCTTTTAGTTCGATTGGGGGTGTGATGTGGCATTCTCTAATTGGGAAATGTGTCACATTCTAATTCGGCCACTTGGATGCATAGTTAGCATACAGTCACTTGCCCAGTCATTGAAAATGTAAACACATAGTCACCTACCATGTTAGTGCCATGTGCATGCCACTCTAGCCTATTGTATTTCCACATCATCATATATACAGTGCCATGTTATCATTCACATAGTTCCACTACATTGTCTATATATTCCATGTCTACATCATACAATCCATGTATCACGTCCTAATGATGCCATGTGTCATCCATGTCAACATTTTTGCATGTTTGCTCAAAACTTCAGAATGCGATAAATTTCTCATACAACGTCCGTTTGAGCCCATTCAAGCATCATTGGAAATCTATCGTCGATCTCTTTGGCATGAGTACATTTTCATCATAATTCCAGAACTTCAAGTTTTCTCGGTCAAATATCCACCTGGATCACACACAAGCCTCCCTCCTTGCATGACTACTTCCTAATGCATATCCACTAGCATCAGTCTCTAGCTCAAAAGGTCATTGCAATTTTTTCATGGCTAAGATTGGAGTGCTTTTTTATTTTCTTCTTCAAGTATTCAAATGCTCTTTGTTCTATATTACCGCAATGAAATCTCTTTCCTTTGGCGTTCAAGGCATGCAATGGTGTTGTTACTATGGAGAAGTTGACAATGAACTTTGTTAGATATTGAGTTACTCCCATGAAGCTCCTAAAATTTTTCACATTGGTGAGAACATGCCATTGGGTGATGGATGTAATCTTCTTCGAATCTACCCTCAACTCTCCTCATCCTATCATGTGTCCAAGATATATCAAGTAAGTATTTCCAAACTCACATTTCTACAAGTTGGAAATCAATTGATTATTATTTAAGGTCTCTAGTACCTACGTCACATGTGAGAAGTGTTCTTGCCAAGTATTTCTAAATATTAGTATGTCATCCAAATATGATATTATAAAAGAGTCAATGAAGGGGTGTAGCACATCATTCATGAGTCTCATAAATGTTGCAAGTGCATTTCATAATCCAAAGGTATTACTAACCACTCGTACAGATGTTGTCTTGTTTTGAATGTTGTCTTCTACACATATTCTACTTTGATCCTCACTTGGTGGTAACCTAATTTGAGGTCCAACTTAGAGAATAATTTGGATTGCTCCAATTGATCCAACAAGTCATCAATACTTGGAAACGAATATTTATTCTTGATGGTGATGTTATTTCAAGCATGGTAGTCAATGCACATTATACTATTCCATCTTTCTTTGGAACCATGATGATGGATGAGCCACATGGTGATTCATTGGGTCTGATGAATCTTTTCTCCAAAAACTGTTGCAGCTACTTCTTTACTTCATCTACTTCGATGAAATATTTCCTATACAACCCAATGTTAGGTAGTGGTGACTCCGGCAACAACTGAATCTCATGTTCAACCTCTCGCTTGGGTGGTAGTATTTGAGGCTCTTGAAACACTTCCTTGTAGGATTCAACTAGCTGTTGTAGTTGTTGATGTTGCCCACTACTACATCCTTCCAAGAATGAATTCATATCCAACTCACTTCCTTCTCCTTGATGTCTTCCTTCTCTCAAGAACAACAAGACAACTTCTTTGTACTACCCATGATTCTTCTAGCTTGATGAGAATTGATCCGAGAGAGATTAGATTTGTCCTTTTTTGCATTTATGGCATATGATTTTCCATCCTTGACTGGCCTATATTTGTTATCTCTCCTTCGAAAAATGGCATCCCTCATGTACAAATATGGACTTCCCAAGATGACTACACATATTTCCAGACGAACCACATTTGCAACTACTTCATCAACGAGATTTTGATTCATAAAAAATTTAAATTTGCTTCGCTTGCTCACTTTAAATTCCACATATTGTCTTACCTAGCCTAAGGGGTATGGATGTAGATGTTCTTGAGTCTCCAACACAATATTCTCAACCAGTTGTGCAAAGATCAAGTTCGACTGTGAACCAGGAACAAACAAACAATCCACCTTGTTCTTATTCAAGTGGATCTTAATGTAGAAAAGTTCAGTCATTTCCTTCTCCTCCTAGTGAATACAACCAAATAATGCTACCTATTTCTAAATAGTATTGCAATTGATATTCCCTCCTGGGTCTAATATTATATCCACCCATTCCTCAACATCCATTGATATCAATGCTTTCTTTTTCTTCTTTCGGAAATATTTGGGCCGCTTCTTAGGGTGCAATTTCAAATAGTTCTCCTCAGTGTGCCCCTTTTGATCGCATACTTTACATTGTTGGATGGAAGGTGTTTCTTATTGTTTTTCTTCCACGATATTCTTCTCATTCCACTTCTTCTTGTTTTTCTTCTTTCTTTGCTGCTCTGGGGGTTCTTCTTGCTTATGCATACATATTTGTTGCTTCTACTTGTCTCCCTCGAGGTACTATGCCTGAATACTGCCCTCATCAATAGTATTTGGTATAAATAGAATTATTTGTATACAAATATAAGGTAACAATGCTCCCAAATGCTTTATTAACATGCCTAGACTTTTGAGAGAGATTCCCATATGAATTTCTCTCTTCCTGAACTTCATGCATTGATTGTCCTTGTCTCTAATTGAAGTAATGTCATGTTATTTGTTGGTGTTCCTAATATCCTATTGGGTAAAACTAAGACTTGATCATGTCCTTTATCACCTCCCAATAAATCATTGGTGGATCATTTCCTAGCGCTCTTCTTACTGCATCACTCTCCTACCATGCCAAAGCATGGCCTTCAAGCTTCAACCAAGCAGAATAAATATTTTGTTTATCTATTACTTCATGAACAATGAACTATACTTTTGTATTCTATAGCCATTGGTTCAGATTGATAACATATAATTCCCCGACACATGGATTGATGTTCACCTTGGCCTCTACATAGAATGGTACTTATGTCTTACTATAACTACATTCTCCCATATCTAGATCAATATTATTCTCTGCTTCTGGATTATTTTCTTCCTTCTTGGGGCCTTGATGAAAATCCTTTGTTGATGGTGTTTCCCTACACTTTTCTACCAATAGATGTGACACCATCAATGTCAACATGGCCAAAATTCACTCAAATCGATCCAACCTAGTCTTGGGAGCTTCTTCCTCATATCCTCCATAATTTTCCCCTTCCATTCTTGGTGCTCTACTTCTCTCTAGCCCTAGCAAAAAATCCTTCCCACTTATTTTGTATTCATTGCGGGTACTTACCATTTAGGTCTCACTAATTGCATTAAAACATTTTCTATGAAACCATCTTCTTTGTAAACAATAAGCTTATAACTTATCTGTCTCGCCATCATAGAAACATCTGCAATACAAAAAAAAATCTTGGCTCTCACCAGTTAAAAAAAACTCCACATACCAACCCAATCAATTGAGTCGGTTCAATAGAATACCTATTGACCACCCACAATGACAAACTAGTCGGATTATTTGCTAGTCAAATCGAGTAATTGAAAGGATAGTCAACTACTTTGATGGTTGGGTTGACTAAGGGGAAGATTGGTCTAACAACCAAGAGGCAGGTCGAGCAATTGGCCATCAAGTTAATTCAAGCACTATGTTTTTTACCAAGGGAAAAAAAATGACCAAATGTAAACTCGGTCAAATGGAGGGCGGACCTAGTCGACTATAAATTATTGTCGGTCGAATAAGGAAGAGGAAAATGACCAAATGTTGACCTAGTTTGAATGAGTCATCCAACGATTAAAACAAATAGCTAAAGGGAGAATTCAATGACCAATAGTGAAGGAAACCATTTGAAAGACAAATTTGGGCAACCAACAACATCAAAAAATGTTTAGGGGAAATTTTGGTAAACAACAACAAGTAAAAATGTCTAGAAGGCAAGTTTAATATTCAATAGTAGAGGAAAACATTTGGGGAAAATCATAAATGTTACGACGACTCTAGTTTACGAAGTAGAGTCTTTACATGGATTGTGGGAAAAGGAAAATGCCCCAACAATAATAAAAAAATGTAATGAATGGTCTCTGGGAGTAGTTAGACACCAGAAAACAACATTTTGACTCTCAGAGTGAGTGGAATTTCCCCACGACTCTTAAAAAATGAAATTAGAAACTTGTAAACAAGTAGAAACATATCAGAAAAGAAGGTCATCGATTTCCCACTACCAAATGGATGTACGTGCATGGAGAAAGAGAAATTGGTCTCATTTAGTGAATCATGGGGATCAAATTAGTATAAAATAAGCTCAAACAATAATTGGCACATAGTTCTCTTTTATAAACAATGCGTAGACAACCATTAAATCAGAATGCACACCATTTACCATTCATAGAAAATTCATCCACAAACAATCATCACACATAAAATTAGAATTTACCCTCGAAACCCACAAAAAAACCAACATTCTTTTGGCTTCGACTAGGCTCTTTATTATTCAACAATGGGAAATTTTCAAGCTCTCTAGTTCATCTATATTCTCCTTAGTGACATCTGGTCAACCTATTTTCATCATTCATAGACAAAGAACCCCCTTTCTCATTATGGGGAAACATGCCATAGAAGACTAAGTCAGATGGGAGGATAGTTGGAAGGTCGAGCATCCCCAATGCTTCATATTCTCTTTGATCTGTTTATCCTTATTTTCATTGTTTGTTTATATTTTCTCCCACATGGAAAAGGTCTCATAAGAGTCTCATTATTTATTTACGTACAACAATATATTGCTCGAATCTACATAAATTACATTCAAAAATGGACATCGATCGTGATGGCATGGGTCCCTTCATGCCAACAAGTTGATCTCCTTCATTGTCCATAGTATTAAACTGTTCTCATGTTGATCATCTTAGATCCTGTGCCGATAGCCAATTTTTCTTCTCAGATCCGATTCAGATCATTTCTAGATGTGACCATGAAAAAATTTTAAAAACGCATTAGGTTTTGGGAGATTCTAGTTGGTCATTGACTGGGCAAGGAAAAAAATCTCTACGAAAAATATGAGGCGAAGACCATTACTCCAAGGAATCAAACCAATTTTTCATGCTTTTGATTATCTCTCCTTCATTCACATATATAGGGAACTCAATGTAAAAGTTGACGAGTTTCAAAGGAGGCCATGTCTCTTCATGTAGGTGCCCTTGGTTTCTATGAATTTATTAATGGAAAGGAGTCCAAAGCAATGAAGTTCTACTTTGAAAATTTTCATTTTATGAAGTATAGACAATATGGTTGTAATGTTGAAATGATACGAGCAGGGGCTATGTTATCCCCATAGAGGGGCATCAACATGTATATTCATCACTCTTGAATATACATATTTATTTATTTATTT